>OY998152.1:3490771-3740024 GCA_963921925.1 Sphagnum tenellum | reverse complement strand
GTCCATATAAGAAGCCGCCTGCACATATGGACTACATGGTTGTCCAGGCATGCAATTAGTTGCTGGATCCACAGCAGTAAAATACTTTGGCTTCAGCACAAGAGTGTCTTGCTGTTCATGCATCCTCTGCGTAAACTTGGATTTCACGTCTTCCAGATGCTCAGTCAGTGTTGGACTACAACCTGGCATGGGCTTGTCTCGCATTAGGGACATCGCTGTGCTCTCAGTCCTGCAAACATTTTTTTCAGCATCTGGAGTCATGTAACATGCAGCTCCTTGTTCTCCCAAGACAAGGGAATCCCTTGGGAACCTAGGACCAAACTCATAGTTTGAGTTAAATTCCAGGTCTAAAATTTGTGGATTAGCTTACTTAGAATACTGCAGGTTAAGTTGGAAAATTTGGCTAGCATTCTGCTCCATATAACTTATTTCACACCAGCTAATGTCCAAGTTCAATGCCAATATACTGAGCTTACGAGGTGTGTCTGTACCGTAGACTGTAGGTGGCCACAGAAAGAATGCACTGTTGCTGCAGGCAATCCTGCAGCCATACATGAGACACTATATTCACACCACTTTGCTCCAGCAATTCCCTCTGCTCCTGTACTTGAATGCTGCGGTTCCAGCACCTAAGACATTAGTGGACTTCCACATTGTGAATTCTGACAGAATGACACTATAACTGGGGAAGTGTTACATCAACCAGAGGAAGAAATATCTTCCTACATATCAAGGATTTTCTCTGCTAACAATTTCAGTCAACGTGAAAACAAATTGTGAGATGGCCTCAGACTAAGGTTCATCACATTTCCAGACCAAGAAATAAGGGACCATAATAGCAAACAGGAACACGAAAAGATGAACACAACTGACAAGGGCAGAGTACAACAAAACCAGAAAGACAAGCAAGTACTTTGGGGATCCATAGATATTCAAAAATGTTGAAGAGCATGAGAACTAAGTTCAACCTGCTCAGCAGCAAGTGTAGGAACACTGGGGTCTCTGGTGTTGTAAAGACAACAACATGGGTGACAGCCTCATGCAATGTGGATGACACGGAGCCACCAACCCATGTGGCCTCCAAGCCCAATCTCTTCAGTGTAGCTTGGGTCACAGCCTGCGTGTCTGGATTCCTGGAGACAGCTGCACCAGTTATTTCAACAAGTTGTGCCCAAGGAAAAAGGAAGGCAGATTTCATAAGGGCAAGTGCTACTATTTTGAATGAGACACCACACACTTTTAAGTCCTTTTGTAGAGAGCAGCCTACTGAACCCAAAACTCCAGCAACAGTCTTGCACATTCGTACAGATTGAGAGAGAATAGGACCCACGTAGAATGGATGGGAGGAACCAAATAGAGGCAAATGCCTCGAAACAGAGCCCAATGCCCTGACTTTGGCAAGATTTTCTTTATCATTTGCCTGATGTCAGGTAGTAATGGGGGTCCATCCCCCACCTTTGCTAATATCTGAACACCCAATGCACACAACATGGTAAATTCCAAGCAGATATACTCCTCAGCATTGTAACTCAGCCAGAAACTCCTACAGAGAAACATTGTATTGATGAATCTATGCAGAGGTCATATTCACACAATCAAAGACCACAGACCTTAGAGAATGTGAGTGAGGTCTGCAAGAGATGCATAATTGAAAAAGAGAGTGATCATCTTTCTATGAACCTTGCGAATATCTGCGACATCAATTGGATTGAAGTATGGGTCACCATATGAGTCAATGTCATCCTTATGATTCTCCTTTGTGGCCTCGGACATGTGAAAGTAGTGCCTGACATGCAAACCCAAGAGTAAGCACAGAAAGCTTGGGTGGGTCAGTTTGGAATTGTTGGCAAAAGCCCACATGTACCCAATTTTAATCAGCAACAGGTGATCAAAGCAACTTCTAAATGCCTGGAGCTCCACAAGTTCATTTTGAGATCATACCACCGGCAGCTGTATGTAGTCCACATAATCTATTCCACGTTATAAATTACCCCCACCTGGGATCAATTGGCATAAGCTCTTTGGAGTGGATGCAAGACTCTAGCCACTCCAAGTTAATGACATCCCAGTTGCTGCTTACTGCTGCCTTGTAGTGTATTCCTGTTCAGCAATTTTTGTCAGGTGCAGCCAAGATGCTGTCATGTGCTCTATTCATGGTGACTTTTTTGATTCCTTCTCCAAAGTTTTCCAATCTTACTCCAGTGGGATGTAAAGAAATAGTATGCATCAATGTGAAGCTCGTGTATGGATGATGCTAGAATATATGCTGGTTACACAGCTGCTACCCTACTGCTATTGAACAGAGTGATGTAAGTCATAGTTGTAATGAGAGGGAGGGAAGAAACATGGTGTCAACTTTCACCTGTTGGTTGAGAAGCAATCACATGGGTCACAGAGTGATGGAGGTTCATGACAGTGGTTCCACCAGCCTGCTTTATCTGTGCCTGCAAATTTTCTTTCTGACCATTTGTTCCAGTATTACAAATATCTGCACACCATCAGCTGTCAAGAGACACATCTCGTGATGGTTGATTGCCATTATTCAACTGTGAAAATTGCAGTTATTTCAATGTATCATAGTTGTGAAAGCAGGAAACAGGGTTTGGATACAGAAGACCAGGCCCTGCAGTTGAGCACTGAGCTGAAGGATGTGCAAAACATCAAAGCTCCGCAAGTGGGCAAGTACCTGGTTACTAGAACCAGTTCTTGCCTTTCTCTTCTTGCAGACCTTGCTGCTACAGGGTAGTGGAGCGTACTTACCCATCATATTCCCATTGGCCTTTGCCAATTCAACCATCTCCTGGAACTCTGAGCAATCACAAACCCAACTCTCTAATTAGCCACCCAGCATCATGATTTGTTCTGATCTAGCCTCCCACTGTGGACATCAGAGAGCAAACATGAAATGAAGATTTTGCTGTTTGAAAAATCACAAATTGGCCACTACTGGTCATGAAGAGACAATTACATATTGGTAATCACAGTCAGTTGCTACTCGAAGGGCATAAAGCCTTCATCAAGGTTTGAACTGCCAAAGTGAAAGGATTCTCCAGATTCTTTGTAACAGGTTGTGTGATGCTGAAAACATAAGAGAAACAAATCTGAGAATTCTTTTTACCTTGCAAAGATAAGCAGTCATGCCAATATTTGTCATCTCTAAGTTTCTCTGCCCTTGGAAATCTGAAGGTCCATCCTACCTTGAAAGTCTGTGAACAAAGTAAAAAAGGTAAATCTATGACTTTCTCAGGCATGAGATTAAAGAGGTCGATGTAGCAGGTGCTTCTAATTCATGCAAGAACCACGATCATCAATACATAACAAAATAAAAAAATATGCATATTGACTAGCTTATATGCTAAAGCTTTCATGAACAGGGAAAGTGGGAACCATACACAGGAGGCATACACACGCTTCTCAGCAGAAACATTCAGCACCACAGACCTGCACAGTGATATATGACTAGCATGAAGTTCCATCAATCATTGTTTCTAGTCATAAGTTCACATCTACTTGCAGCTCAAAGTGAAGGTCTTCATCCAGCAAAAAGCTTGGGGAAAAGAGATGCTTTAGCATACTGATCCACCTATGCCAAAACAGGAGCATGCAAGCCAATAATGAAGCAACTGAACTTGAGCGTAGGTTAGCAGACTGTTATAGTACACATACTTCTCAGGCGATGAGACCCACACATCTGGACACTCATAGCGGTTGCCTGTGACCTGATACCCACAATTTGTAGGTGGGTGTCCTCCTTTCCTGTTCTTCCTGCACAATAAGATCTACTATCAGAATACCTATCTTCATTGTGAAGCTTCCAGGACAAGATCAATACTAGCTGCAACTCTTCCCAAACACAGTACTTCCTCTATCCGCTACAACCCACCCTTATCTGAAGGGTGCACTATTGGACACCTACATGCCCAAAAGCTTGCCTGCTGCTCTGCATACCGTTCTTGTTGCATACAGCACACTCTACACTGATAGGAATTACAGGTACTGCAGTGTGCCATGGGCAACTGGGATACTTGAATATGTTTCAAGGGCACAGTACATAGTTTCACTTCAAGAAGGAACTGTACACAAAATATGGAGATAATGTTTTTTGGAGGAGAACATGTTCAGCATCAGACAATCCAACGCCACAGCGACATATTGAGAAGAATCTGCAAAATCCAAATGATTCTGAACTGTAAGCAGGTGTCTCTCTTTCTAACCAGCATGAAGAGCTTGTTTGCATTCCCTGCATGCATCACTCCATAATCAAACTTATAACCTCAATTGCATGACGACCAAGCAGTGGTTTGACTTGATGTGCTCAAAAGAAACTGACAACAGATAGATGGAGGTGGATCAAAGAGCTTGTAAGCAAGACCAACAGAAGGTCAAATATTAAATCTTTAAGGCAATGCCCAAGGAAGCGAAAGTCAGCTGAAATATAGATATTTACCTCGAAGGTAGGACTCCTGGCTCAGGTTGGTCCTTGACGGCTAACAGGTATGACACTATCTGCAAATGCAGAACTCTCTGTTCATCAGTAGCAGCATAGAAACAATTTCAACCTTGTGCTGGTGTCATAACTGACAAAACATGCAGGTGACACAAGTCCAAAATCAAGCAATTTCTAGGAGTACAATTCTGAACTTCAGAATCACCAGCCAGTTGCTTTTGGTATGAGGTCTAAGTATGACAAAGTGCTCCATCACTTTCATGCTGTCATATGCCAGTGCTAGACAGCTGAAAACATTTGTTGCACACAGGGATAGTATGAGGTCTTTGAATTCAGTCACTGATTAATGTTGGCCAAATGTGCAAACCCAAAACCACATTGACCAGCAGCATCAATTTGGTCACTAGTACTGTGAAGTTCAGTAGAGACTTGAAATCACTAGTGTTCCATGTGGTCAAGATAAGCATGTGATCATGAGTGTCCCACCTGACCTCCCTTCTGACCTGAACCACAATATCCGCCTGCCAAGAACAGATAGTCCACATTTGATCACCAACCATTCCTAGACCTGCCTCATTTTCTTCATCCATGCATCCCTCTATTTTGACTGAATATCTTCATCAGGAAAACAGATTACTGAATAGTCTATGACATTTTAGCAAAGGCTCAGGTTCCCTCAGACACAACCAGGAAAAAGGAAAAACAATTGCACTTTGAAAACAGAGTCCGGTGGAAAGCAGCACACCCCAATTGAATGAGAGATGACAGTCAAACAGCATCTCACCAATGATGAGCAGGTCAAGGTCTGATCCCAAGTTCAAATAGTCAGGCTTGAGCTTGCACCATCGCCCATCTCGATTGTCTGGACTCCACTGGGACTCCATATCCTTGACAATGATGCCCTCATCTCTACTACCCCAATGGTCATTGTGACAATCAGATTCTACAAAAAGACTGATACAACAACAGACTGCAAGTAGACGGAGGAAGAATTTAGAATGTCTATCAGCAGAAATTTGATAACCCATTGCAATAGTGAACTCATTCTGCCCAGCGAGGGAGATTATAACAACTGGATGCCAAGGAAAACAGAGGCATTTACCCTCGCTGTACTGTGTCACCAAAAAATCTGAAGAGTTCGTCTCTGGTTGTGGGTAGTATTGACCATTGTACACCGTCACCTACACCTACACCTACACCATTCAACATGACACTAATTCCAGATTCAAGACAGTATCTACATGACTAAAAGAATGTCTAGGGCATCCACATTCTTACCCCGGGACAATCAATCACACATACTCCACATACTCATAGAGACCACAGAAGCACTATGAATTCTAGCAAAGACCTGCAGGTAATCAACAGGACTAAAGATGCTGGGAAACACGTTGGCTGGGTCAAGTAGCATACCAGGGAGGATGCAGACAATATAAGGATGGCATGGTTTCACAATGCTTTTCAGGAGAATATGCCTGTCTTTCAATGATAAATGCAGCACACTGCCTTTGTCCTCTTCATACAAGATATCAAAAACCACATCTGTGATCATCCTTGTAAAGGATAATAGATCTTAGCTAAGCTGGATGTAGCTAGGATGTGAATACAGTCTCTCATCTGCTCCTCCACAAGCCAACAAAAGGGAAGAAGCAATATCTTACTGGAGATAATTGACCTGCTGTACCCACCCCCTGGCTCTTATTAGCATCTCCATTTCAAGCTCCTGGGAAAGCTCAAACCTTTGAAATTATCAAACTATCTGACCATGTTACCAGCCCCACTGGGCACTTTTCAAGCATGTATTTACTATCCAGGCCCTTAATGGAAGTAAGATATCCCCATTCAAAAGGAACACAGTTGCAGTGGTTTAGTTGAAGATTCAGGAAAAGCTTACACTACAGGTGGTAATCAGATCAGTGTCTCTGACTTCCAACACTGTACAAGACACCTACAATGTTCTGTGAAATGGAGGATACAGCAGACCTGCACAGCCAAGTGATGATACATTTCTTAAGATGTCATTCTTGTCACCGAGCTGATTTCATCACATCCATAAATAAAGAAACAGATTTGGGCAACAGTCACACATCTGCTAAACTGATGCTATAAGGAGAAATCTCAAAAGGCCTAAATGTCATCATTTGCATTTTACACTTTGAAGCATAGACATGAACTGAGTGCTACAACACTAGGATTCTTGTGATGCATTACAATGTGGCGTCTCTACAAAGAAAGCTTACCAGCTCTTCAGTATCCCAGCCCTTGCGTGCTGCTCGTGCTGCCATCCAGACACACAGAAAAAATCAAGTTGGGCAAGCTGTCGCCAGAGAAAGTATTGATAACATATCATTCCAAGCACTAACACCCATCACACAATTCACTACAGCTGCACAGGACAGGATCACCAATTGTTGCAACAACTTTTCAGATTCAGGTTCTTCAGGTGTGGAGTCTTCTTTCTTGCCTTTGATTCCAAAGTTTAGGTGTGGCAGAGGAGCAAACAGTAAAGTTCATCTGTGCATGGTGCTAGAATAGTATGCCATGGAATGAACTAGGCATCTCAAGAGCTCAGAAGCATCGAAGAGGAGCTGAAAGGGTCAAATTCATTCCTAAGTAACTGCTTGCTCTTCTCCATTAAAGAAGAAGATGCTGCTTGCAATCCATACCAGCATCATGGTTTGTATTTTGGCTGCGTTGCTTGAACCTATTCCCAAGGCAATCCCATACAAGGAGTTCTCCATCCAGTACACATCTGTATTCAATCAATAGCAAGTGATTGGTGAGCTCTCCTAATGGCAGTTTGGTATTGAGCAGTGTTGGGTCTGGCAAGAGCAGCAAAAGGGTAAACCAAAGTTAAGCTGAAGCATGATAAAAAGGATGCTTGCCCCAGTCCAGCAACCACCATATTATTTGACAAAGTCATTGTGCTAGATGAAATAAAGTTGGAACATTTCCGTCACAGCCAACTTCATGACAGATAACCACAAACACTAGGATAACCAGATGCATCCCCAAAGAAGCTGAATAGACTTCCTGATTGTCAAATTAGAAGTAAACAGAGATGATACCGCTCTGACTGAATGTGATCCAGAAGAAGAGGACCAAGGGCAGTGTTGTATTCTGAATGCTCCTTCCCATTGCTGCGCAACCAAGCACAATGCAGCTCTTACTTACCCAACATCAAAACTGGCAGGGCACAGGTGACCATGCATCACTAAGAACCCCCTGACTTTCTAACCATGAACATCTAAACTCAAGGCATTTTCCATCTTCATTAGCTCTCCAGCACTTGACATGGACACAATGCTCATGCATCTATAATTGATCAGTCAACTTTCTGTGGAATTTAAATGCCAACCAAGTATCTGCAGCTGGGTAATGGCTAAGTAATTCACATAGGTGGGAATACACAGTCAAGCTCAGCACAGCAGAAAGTGCAATGTGGATGCAAATACCGGGACCAGAAGTAAAGATGGTCACCATCCTTATGCACTTGCATTCGATCACCATCAAACTTGCACTCCGCCACAATGCATTTGCCCCTCATCTACATTAAATGGTTCCTCCATATTTTAAGCATGTCATTCAAAGACATTTCACAAGTCTACCTTGAGTTGGAGTGCCGTTGGAAGCTATGTGACCAATCCAAGAGATGCCATTACAAGGAGTTTTACTTGCCTTCCAAATCCTTCAGCAAATTCTCATTCGATGATAGAAACATCTTGTGATGGCCTAACACAGGCCACCTACCTCATTTGAAAACCTACTGCTTTGAGATGCAATGCTCACAAACCCGATAGATAATAGCTCATCTTTGCTTAAATCCCAACACACTGAATTTGACTCCCTGATTTTCCAGACCAAGCCAGAGAAAAGGCTTACAGAGATCCAACCTATGCTTTCCTCACTTCTGATGAGTCCCTAAACCCTTTCATCATAAACCCTAAACCCTAAACCTAAACCCTTTCATTGTATACACAACTTTAATACTAGGGGAGTTGATCTCCTCTATGACCTTTAGTTGGGTGGTCAGATTAAAAAGGGCAGGATGAGCTTACTGAATCCCAAACTGAATCAATGGAGGCAAAACGCTTAGAGTGTTGGCTCTTTAATGCTTTGCCAACTGACAGTTCCTGCAACAGGTTTTCATTACTGTTGTAAGTTACACAACACATAATGCTGCAGCATACCCCCACAGAAGTGAGTGGAAACCATGGAGAAGAAACCAGGTCCCGGTGGTTAATGCACTCAGGTTGTAATCTCCAGAAGGTAAACCCTAAACCCTTCACTCCTACCACCCCTGCTAGAAACCCATGTCAATGTGTGTTCATGGGAGAAAAGCATTACCTTATGGATGAAGCAGGCCCCAGGAGTGGCCAGTTGTTTGCAGACAAGTTCAAGATTGAAACAATGTGCCATCAGGGCATTGGCATCAGGGTGGAATGCATCTAGAACTATCTTTTCCCCGATACCTATCTTCAAATCTGCATCCCATTATTATAAGATTGCGGCTAATCTATAGCTGTCCACGCACTTAACTTCCCAACAATCAGGAGGCATGCAACAACCAGCAAGGAAATCAACAATCGACCTCTGCTAGATGGAGCCAACTTATCATTAACCAAGCAATGAGAATGGAGAATACCTTGTAGAATAAGGCGCACTATCCATTTAACTTGTTGGGCTGTAGTGCCCTTTGTCAAATCTCTCAAGATTAAAACCTTTTCTTCTCTGAGATTCCAACCCAGTTGCTTGCACCATATCAGTCTTGTGTTCTTGTTCACAAACAACATTAGATGGAGACTTAACTGCTATGTACAATTATCTCTCTCTATCCTTAGTTATTTGTCAAGATTCCAAAAACCCAGCACTGGCATAATCCTGAACTGCTAAAGGTTTTGTGTTTAGGGTTTAGGGTTTAGGATCTGCAATAAGCTCGAAATAAGTTGTAAATCAAAATTTGGCTGTAGAAGGCTTGTTCAGAAAATGAGATAACAGAGATGCAAGAAAGCAGACCTCAAAGAGCAGGTTGCAAGAAGGTCAAGAAGAGAATGGAAGTTGGTAAGACAGATTGTCTTTGTTTGTTGTTGCTGCCTGATGCTCACTACCTGCTTATACCATCATTAAATTAAAGCCAAGAATTCAATTCCTCTTGAAGAAAAAGAGCACAAGTGTCTGCCGACACAATTTTATTATTGCAAAGTAGATTTCCCAGATGTACTTCAACTCATTCAGACTACTGTTGTTTTTGTTGTAATGAAGATCACTGATGTAGCTTCTTCTCTTGATGGAATTGGGGTTAACTATTTATTTGCCCACATCCCTTCTTGCAAAAAGAGTGGGAGGATGCCCAATGGTGTCTATCCATCAGCCTTTCAAATGCATGAATGCTGCTTAGACCTACTGACAAACCAAAGAAGGCAAGAGGAATGGGCTTATATGTGAATAAAAGAAAGAGAGGGGAGAATGTCAACCTTGGAAGCAATTACTGAGAGATCGCCTGATGCTGAACCAGCACTAGTTTTCCACATGAGTAATTGACGACCATCATTGGAGGTGGCGGCCAAACCCAGTACTTGCACCAAACATGATGCAAGTGCAGCTTCCTTCATTTGGTAATGCGGCCGCAATCTGTCCCTCTACAAATGCCCATTCCCAAAAACACACTTTTGTTTCATTCAGAATCCAAAACTCGTGCAATAAGAGCTTTACCAAACCTTGACAACAACAACAACAACAATTTGAACAATCAACGATAAAAATTGGAGCAACGATGATGATATCCTCGGTGATGAAAAAAAAGAGAAAGAGGAGAAGAATAAGAGAGAATCGCTCCCTACTTTGGGTAGTAGAATACGCATGACAGCATAGACGTCTCCAGAGGCACGAGCTTGTTTGAGCAACGAGGAGAGCAAGGAGCGACGTTTGGGAGCGGAGGGAGCGGTGGCCATGGCTTCCAACGCTGCACTCACTTTGGCCCATTCCATACCCTTGTTTCTCTCTCTCTCTCTCTCTCTCTCTCTCTTTTGGGTTTTGTTTTATTTGATTTTCCAAGAACTCCGAAGCCAATGGGGGAAAAACCGGACACAAGAAACACAAGAAACACAAGAAACACAAGAAAGAAAGAGGTGAATTCTTCACACTGCTAGTGTGTAATTCTCTTCTGCTTTTGTTTTGCTTGAAGCAACGATCTGAGTTTCGAAGTTACAAGAAAAACTTAAACCTATTAGTGAGTAAGCATTTTTCCATTGAAACAGAAAGCTCAACAATGCAAATTGGTTGATTGCGATCATGAGTTTGAGGATTGAGTTGAGGATTTTGGGGGGGAGAAGCGTGATTTCCCAAGGCAGCAGCAAGGAACAAGGAACGCTCATCAGCCCTTCCCTTCCTTTCCCTTCCCTTGCCTCCATGAAAGTCTTGTTGTGAATTTGGCGGGAAACACTGCAGCGTGACTTCCAAGACGCCCAAAAAGGACATGGAACCGCGCCGTTTGGTGTGTATGAAGTGTGAACCCAGTTTGTTCGACGGTTTTCTCCTTTTTTTCATAACCGGCCGGGTAGGTTCTTTGTGAACAGATTCTTCTCCCCCCCCCCCCCCCCGGGCACACCGTGGCTATCAAATAACCGGATGTTGAAAAAAAATATTGGGACCATTAAACAATTTGTTGGTGTAGAAAAAAATTCAAACTAGGGCTCTTTGTTGCTATGCACAACCATTCACACATTCCCATTCACTCCACCCTAGTACCTTTTACCATTTCAGCTATTTCTTGTCGTTTTTTAAAAACTTTTTTCATTTAAAAATTTGGTTGGTTAAAATAAAATTTAGAAATATTTGGCTTTAGTAAATGTGAAAAAATATAAATTCAACAAATTTAATACATTGGGTATGGTTGTAGCAATGATAATGTTAGTTATGTTCTTAACAATTTACATGCATGTGTCATCAAGTTGTATTCATATTTGATTTCATAATTTAATTCTTGTTCTTGAACTTTAGCCTTCATTTGTGTTGTTCCAATCCTTGGCACATCTTAGCTTCATAGTCTCATGTTACACTTGTTCATTTTTCCTTTTTTGTTTTAGCTTACATATTTTTGTTTGAAATTTGTGCTTCAATTTTTTTGTGCAAAATGATTGACAATGGAAGACAAAGATTTATTACTATTTCATTTCAAAGAATTTCAAAGGAAGAGAGATGCAATTTGTGGAAAGAGAGCATGTAAAAATGAAAGAAAATAGCAACCTTACAACATCATCCATTATGTAAAGAGAAAAACATTCAGTTGGTAAACCTAGAGAACAACAAAATGTGAAACTTTTGAATGAATAAGATAACAAGAAAAAAGAAGCCATTGAAAGCAAGAGATCATCAAAATGTGACAAAAAAAAAGAAAATATCAAAATTGGTTATAGCCACACTTGTGGCCACAAGTTTTAGTAGCATTAAAAAGATATGGAAATAACAAATCCATTCTTACTTTCTTGCAAACTCCTTACAAATCACCATGTGTTCCTAATCCTTATTCAAAATCTACTAGGGGAACAATGTGGGAGTGGTTTACAAAGGATGGGGTATTAAAAGAAAATTACATTCAAGCTACAAAACATAGGACAATAGTGAAAAATCCCAAACAAAAAATGACTAAACTTGAAGAGCATCCCAAGCTAAGAGATGAGATGGTGCACATTTTGCAAAAAAATTTGCTAAAAATGAAGCAAATAGATTAGCCATTATCAATAAAAATTTATTCAACCCATCCTCAAAAGCATGATACAATCCATTGTTCCTAAAGTCATAAAACATGGATGTGGAAGGTTTACTACCATAAGAGAACGGTTTAGACAATTCATGGAACAATACATGTGTTGGACATACTATGTGGCAATCATAGTTGCAAATAAACTTCCACTAGATTGGTTTTCTCAAGGCTGCACCATGGTTCACAAGGTTGTTTATTTGGTGAAAGCATATTTTACTCCACCAACATTCGTTGTGAACAATGATAAAATTGGAGTCCATTTTGTCCCTAGTGGTGGTGAGATAACTTAGGAACCAAAAGGTACCAAACATGTGCAAATGTTAGGTATAGAAGATAATAAAAAATCATAATGGTGGTATCTTCTAGTGTTGTAAAGGATTTACTTCCACGATAAATTGTGTACATTGGCACTACATTTCAATCACTTGCACCAAACAACCAAGGAAAGACAAATTGCATCAAAGATGGTTGGGAGTTCACCTTTAGTGAAAACCATTGGTCATCATTGGAAACAACTAAGAAATTTGTCACCAACATTATTTTTCCTTACCTACAATCATAGATTCAAATTTAAGGTTATATAAGGAGCATAAGATGGTATGGATAATAAATTGCTAGAGTGTCCATATCAGTAAAAAGTTTTTGGATTGGATAAAAAATAACATGCAAACATATTTTTGATTTTTGTTCTTATTGACTACATAAATGAATTATAACTTGTAGATGTGATTTTGTAGAAGCCATTCAAACATGAATTCATAGTTCATTTCAAACTCATGGACTTCTCAAATAATTAAAGACCAAATTGATGATGGTTAGGAACCATTAGTAGATTTCAAAATGGGCAATTTCAAACCTAAAATATGTGGTTGGTTACATGATGCATGAAATCAAGATGAAAATCATAAATCAATAATCATTAAGGGATGAGACAAAATAGGCATCACCAAAGTTTTCTTGCCTACATTTTAATTAATAGCTATGGAAGCCAACATTGCAATGCCCATTTTCAAAGAAACAACAATTGTAGAAGAAATAGTAGAGCCGAATGTTGATGTTGATCCAACCTTTCCAATGTCAGAAATTGTTGAAAACTCCCTTTAGTCTACATCCACACCACTATCCACAAGAGTAAAACCATTAGGAACAATACATAAGATGCATGCGCAAGCTAAGAAGAAAAAATATATAGGCTATGTATATAAAATCCTTAATGATATTTGAGGATTGAATTCAACCTTGGGGTTAAAAATATTTATCATGCCTTTGACATTGGGTCTTTGCATGAAATTACCATTAGCTTCATCATGGCTAGACTAGTATAATTCTTTTTTCATCCAATAATTTATTTCATGTGTAAAAAGCTGTTGGTGGATCATAGAAAAAACTAGTTGTGAGCTATTGTTGCTACCTTTACTACTACAAAATAGAATTGTTGCCCTTTATTGTTGTAAAAAAAATTTGTTGTTACTACCTTTTTCTATTGTAGAAGATACAACTATTGCAAAGAAAGTTACTGCAAAAGTGAGTTGTTTATGTGGTTTACTACAATGTGGTTTGAACCCATAACATACTATATTGTCAATGACTACATCCCACAATATTGTAGTTCAAGATTTTTGCTTTAGCAAGTTGATTAGAAAACTTATTTTTCCATATTGATTGTAGATTAACATGAATAACAATTAAATACCTCCTTATCGTCATGGGACATATTACTTTCAAACCATGATTCCTACATTATAACATGTCATTCTGTTAAAATTTGGCAAATTGACCATTCCTATTCAACACCAGTTACAAAGGTGACATTATAAAACTTGTATTTTTTTATTACTTTAAATGTCAATGTGGAATTGTGCAATTAATGTTAGAAGTGAATACTAGAAGAACCTAAAATGCACAAACCCATGTAATGGGCAAAATCAATGACCACTTGTAATTTATACTCCATTCACATCATCAAATATAATAATTACATGTATATTGTCCCCGAGTTCTAACTTGTCTCATTTTACACATAAGTTGGCTCCATTTCATCATTAACCTTAATAACCTAAACACTATTAAAGCTACCATAAACTTTTTGAAGAGTACAAGCAAATAACATCTTATGTTCATGTTTCAAAAATAGAATTAGACATTTTAGACTACCATGCATGAAGCCCTCCACGCACAATGGACCATCACCTAGAGTTTCACTAAATTGATAATGAGTCATACTTTCTTTTTACGCCTAATGTTTAGATCCATTTCACTTATAGGACAATCAACTATAAAATTCGCATTGATGTCAGATTAATGTGCCCACAATAGCTTAGGACTATTTGCTAAATGCCCTTACAACCAACTTGGCAAAGGTTCACAATTTTATTTTTACAAACCAACCAACTCCTCTCTTGGATTATTTTTCAGTGGTGAAACATAATACTTGATAGAGCATGCCCTACCTTCCATCACATTGAAAAAAAATAAAGCAAATAATTTAGTAAAATAGAAGAACATGCAAGGCATTCTTCATCTAGATTTTACAAACTTTAGAAATAGAAATAAGATCATGCATCAATGGTACAAGCAAAGATTGGATAAATGACATGCAATTGAAAACTTGTTGATTAAAAAGGGGCATGTTTTACTAGTGAACATGGATTTTCTCTTTAGATCATTGCAATTAAGTTGTTGGCAAAAATAGAAATTTTCCAAGAGGTAAAAAGTGGGAATGACATTTGCAAATAATAAATGAATGACATATGATTTTTGGATGCACATAAAAAGACATTTTTTTAATGTTTGTACATTTCTTTGTACCTATCTATATACGAATATTTACAAGTATATAATATATGCTCAACTCATATTAAACACATACTACTTGTTATTATGAACACATTAAAATAAAAAATTTCATCTTGATTTTATATTATGATTTGTTTACAAATACACAATGTTCATTGTAATGTATAAATAAATTATAATGGCAAATTCATATGAAGATGGCATAATCTTAATGTCAAACCAATATTCATTATTCATAATATACTACAATCAAAAAATTGATTAAATGATGTAAACTATGGGATAATCAGTTAATTAATTAATTAAAACTGAATTATTCTTTGATGAATTAATAATTTATTAATGATTTATCAATTAATAACTATTGATCGATTAATACTAATAATTAATTGATTAGAATGAAAACCATTAAATAAAAAATAATTAAACAAAACCTTTAGTTAATTTTAAAATTTTATTTCATAAGTTAATCAAACATAAATTATATTTACTAATTTAGTATCGAATAATAATTCAATCTGATTATTTTAGCAATTGAATATTTTAATATTTGATATTCAATATTTACTGATTTATTTGATAAATTTATCATTTCAAGCTACTGATCAAGCTACAAACTATAAATAATTATTGAGTAAGTTAATTATTAATTTATTAAATTTCATTTAATTATCTAATCATTAATATTTACTAATCAATGGTTATGTGACTAACAAATAACTATTAATTAATTAATTAATTAATTAATTAAAAATATGAAGTAAAAGTTAATCTTTATTTTAGAATTAAATAATTGAAAAATGGTAGGTAATTATAGGTTGGTTTGTAAATGGGTAGGTAGGTAGGTAAGTAATTAGGTAATTAAATAGTTCCCTATTTACCTATTTAGTTACATAATTTACAAAAAAAAAACACACCCAAAACATGTGGGAGAATTTTTTAGTTGCAACTCAATTTATAGCTTAAGTACAATTAGAAAAGTTAACACATATGTTTTGTCTTTTAATTTCATCTTGGAAATTACATAAGAAAGGTGCTTTCTTTTTTGTTTACACATTAAAAACTACATGTGCCATTGAGGATGAGCTCAAAGAAGTTTAACCCCAAAAGGAAAACATAAAATGAAATAATAATAATTACATGTCTATTTTTTAGCCCACCTACTTCCTACCTACCTACTGACCTACCTAGGTATGTAGCCTAGGTAGGTACATATGTTCTACATACCTAATATTACCTACTTACATATGCCTATGTACATACCTACCTATTTACTCAAATAAATATTCATTTGATTTTTTTTCAAAGTATAGTTTAGTATGCCACATGGCAAATTTTGATTACACCATGTGTCACAATTTAGGACCATAAAAAATGAATGTTCATAGTGGATGGCCAAGATCAATTTTTGAACAATAAAAACAAATTCACTGAAAATTCCTCGTATTGTTACATGGCGGATTATGGTTTTGCGAAGTGGCACCATCACAAGTCATTGGAGTTTGATGTCATGGATTTTTTGAACATTTAAAATCATTTAAAAAATTTTCTTTAATTTAAAACATGCGACAAATAATGTGTGAATATTTGATAATTATAAAAATAGTTGTAAAAACAAAACTTAATTACAAATGTTATACGGATGGTCAAAGGATGAACATGTATATGTTGCTTATATACATCATCCATGGTCCATTTGGTGATGTCATGTTGAGTCATGATTTGTGATTAATTGTTGGGTGCGACTTCACTTTTGCAACTAAAACAATTTTAGTTGTAAATGTTGGTTGTAACTATTTTATAGTCACAAATTGAAGTTGCAAATTGACATTTGTTTTTTAGTGGGATTGCCATGAAAAAGGATTTGACATGATATGTAGATTGTGTGCATTTGTTATTGATGCATTATAACAAGGAAATGGCTTCTTTTATATCTTTGTGTTTGCATGTTGTTGAAGGTGTTGAACTTATAGGACAATGCTATAATTGATGCAAGTGGGGAATGGTTACATGTTTTGGTTCATAACAACTTGGTGCCAAAATCATTCAACTTTGCATTTGTGGGTTTGGATAATCATTGAAGATTTGGCATTCTTGATTGGAAACTACAAGTCATTGTTTTCTATGAAAATAGGTGAGATTGGAAGAATTAAAGTTGTTAATGTTTCATTAGTTTTCCAACCATATGCGACCTTTTCCCCAAGCATGACATCTTGATGATCAAAACTTTAGTTTGTTATGAAAATTGGTAGTTGACATACATCCCATAGATTATCAAACTCCATGGTTCCATTGCCCATTGGGTCCCTCCATTAGGTTGCCTTGACTTGATAACCTTTGATGTTTATGCATTTCATGGAAAGTGGGTACCAAGCAAGTGTCTAACCTATTTTTTGCTTGAATTGATACTACATTGTCTCACAAGTTTCATGGGCATAAATATTTTGGATGTAGGCACAATATGTGTTAGGGGATGAAAAGTTGTGTAGGTGTTGTTGCACAAGGTTGTGCATAACTACAATTTTTGGTCTTCAAGTTGGTCCTTTGTGACATCACTAATGTTGCACTTGTTATGTTAAACAGGTTTGTGTGCACTTCACAATATTGTGCCATAAACATTTCAAAGAGTGCAAACAATGATAATAAGAAAAGTCGAAAAAACAACTATAGTAGTAAGAGCTAAGAAGACATGTCTTTTTTTTATGACCTTTTTAAGGTTCTCATCATTCATAAACATTGTCACGATGATGATGATGACAATGACAATGAGGTTTTTGTTATTGGACCTTTCTATTGAACCATTTATGCAACATTGTAAATGGAATTACCCAAAGGACATGGAACTACGTTCTTTGGGGTGTGATGTGTGAACTAATGATTCTTTATTTTCTCATAACCAATTAGGTAGGGTTTTCGTGAACGTTTTCTCCTCCCCCACTATGGTTATCAAATAATTGGATTTTGGAAAACAAATTGAGAATTGTAAACAATTTTTTGGTTTAATATTTTTTTTCTATTAACTAATTTCCCTTAGTATTTTCTTGATTATACCCACTTGCATTACATAAGGTCAATTTTTGCATATTCAACCTATCACCATTTAATATGTCAAAGTAGGGTAAATAAAATTTATCCCCCCACCCTAAAAACTTAATTCTTCATGCATTTTTCACAATTGTTGATCCACATTATTCTAAAGGGTAGGTAAGTTTGTTGAAAACAAAAAAAAAAGTAAAAATGAATACCTTAAAAAAATGTTGAATCAATTGAATTCAAAGTATTTCTCAATTTGAAGTGACAAATATTTGGATTGAAGGTGTTGAACCCTAAGTCATATGAACTTGAAAATGCATTTGATTTCTTGAAGCCCTAATGCATATGCTTCATGTTCTCATTTGTGCTTGCTTATTACCTGACATGCCCATTTCTCTTTATATATATTCAAAACATTAACTCTACATGTTCATCAAATGCACATGTTGTTTTTCTTTTGAAGCTTTTATCATTGTTGGAGTTTTTTGTTAAAATATGCTTAGTCAATCAATTTCATGCATTGCAAATTACATTCACAAATAAGGATTGTGACATGGAGATTAAATTGTGGAAAAACAAAACATTGTCACTTTTGAAACTTCATCCAAACATTGTTGCATGATCAAATCCATGTCTTCCTCTAGATCCAAATCACTATCATTTCTAGAAGCTTCATGTTGGTTTACTTATGCCAAAAGTGTTCTTGGAAATAAAGGTTTGGTAACATTTTCATTGTAACTTTTCTTTTACCAACCTTTGCAAATCATTCCTCTCTTTTGTCACAATTGTGTTTATGCATAGAATAACCACAAAGAAATATGAAGCCTTATGATTGACAATGGGAGGTTCACTTTTGGATCCTCCTCTTTTTGTTATTGGTATGTGAAGAATGTAAATGTCTAAAGATGGAAATATTGTTTGAAAGAATTATTCAATGGTCACTATAGGATAACACCAACAAGCTCCAACTTGCTCATACAATTTGACAGGACAAAAACTAAATATATACTTGTGAATAATTTTTTTTTCCATTGTTAGTATTTTGTGCTTGTGCACTGACTAATAATCAATTATCCACATCATTTGGTTGTTTTGTAAATTCAATTTCTACACTTGTTTTTCATTTAAACGACCAAACAAATTGTGTGTAGGTTTTTGTAGCTTTCAAGTGTACATACCAATGTGCTCATCACAAACTAAGAAAAAGGAGAGAAATGATTAATCTTGTTTTGTTTTTGGTTCCTTTTATGGTACCTTCATTGTAAATAAATATTATAATGTTGACATATAATTTTTTGCAAATGTATTAACTATTTGTTTAATGAATTGAAACCTACACAAATAAGGTGTGTAAACATGTTTTGGTTTTGG
The DNA here is from genome assembly GCA_963921925.1 of Sphagnum tenellum. Taxonomy (NCBI): domain Eukaryota; kingdom Viridiplantae; phylum Streptophyta; class Sphagnopsida; order Sphagnales; family Sphagnaceae; genus Sphagnum; species Sphagnum tenellum. The sequence continues at coordinate 3,720,615 of OY998152.1, read as the reverse complement.
TTCCAAAAAAAGGTTAATTCTTTAAATAAAATGGAAGGTTTTTATAAGAAGGACCTTCTAGATTTAATATAAGAAGCTAAATCCTAGTAGAAGTTTGGTTCTAGGTAAAATTTTGGATTTAATTTTAGTCTAGTATTTCAAAATTTGATTGGATTCAAAATTAGACTTGAAACCAATTAAAAACTTAAAATTAACCAACATTGATAAAACCCAATGTTAATTTAATATTGTGAAAATGCTAATAATGAACCCAAACATAAATCGAAATATAAACTACCAAATCTACAAAGTATTAGATATTTTAGATTATTTGGGTACCCATGTCTTTGAATATTGTATTTTTGTGAAGCTTTTCAAAACCTTCATAGTTGGGGTTTAAGGTGTGTCATATTACACCTTTCCTCACAAGCCTTCTAGGTATTATTATATGTGCATTGAGGGTTTATAATGGGTATGAGGTTTTATTGAATATTTCTTTTAACATTTTTGACAAATTATTTTTTTATGTCATGACCTTAATTTGGGGTTCATGATCAAATTTAAAAAAAAAAGGGAATGGGGTAGGAAAGTGCATTGGGATTTAAACACACTTTCACAAGTGTGGGAGAATGAATCCTAACATTCTCTCACATTCTCAAAAGTAGTTTCTCACTTTGGGAATTAGAATCTTGTAATGTTTTAAGTTTTTGGAATAAGGTTTGGGGTTAAATTTTTCAAAATAAAACTTTTTTCTATTGAAAAGGTTTTGAATATTATATATTGAAAGTGAGGTTGCATTTCTTATTTCAAAATTCCAAACATAAGTTACAATCAAATGAATGGTCAAGAGTTAACTTGAATTTTCAACCTAATATGCTCATTAAAATGTTCAATAAATGGGTCAAATCAATTTCAATTAGAGTTTGCAATATGGCATTGAAAAAGTTTTTTCAAGATTTACAACTTTTCCCTTGAAATATGAGTCCATATTTGAGAGTTTTGAACTCATAAATTAGAGGGATTGATACCTTGGTAGTTTCAATTTTTTTGAAAATTTATGTCACTTTGATGAAATCTATCATTGGAATTATATATTTTGGGGTGTAGGGGACGGAATATTAAAAAAAACCACTTTTACCAAATATTACATCTAATGAAATATTTTTTCCATACAAAATATTTCCTTTGCCAAAATTTCAAGGAAAAAAGACTTGGGAACCACTAATGACTTGTCTTGTGAAAGAAAGAGCATTTTATTACAAAAGCATGAGACCATCTTCATCATGTTGGGAGGACAAAACTCAAAGGAAGTCTATTTATTTCCAGCTGCAAATGCATGCCATTGCAAGCATGGTTTCTTAGGGCTCCAACATGACATACCCACTTTGGTTGCCACTTGGATATTCGATAAATAAATAAGTACCCCCAGTTTATATTGAGGTCATTAGCCCAGGCCAAAAATGTTGACAAATGGTTTTGGAAATAAAAATTTCATGCAGCCAATGGGAAGGCTCAGCATGCACTCAATGTGCCTTGATTTTTTTTTTTTTCTTTTAAGTTTTGGTGGAGGAGGGGGGAGAGGATTTTTTCCTTATTTTCCTTTGTTCCCAAAATGTTCCCTTCAAGTTCCCAATGGGTTCCCGAAGGGTGTTACCAATAGCACCGCGCTTTAATCCCATATATTGGATGGATGTTCAAGGGAATAGTTTATTTTGCCAACCACAAGGAGCTCATCTAACATCCTTGGTATAATAATAGGGCATTGAACACAAGATAGTTGTGAGTTGGAAGCCGTGCAACAACAGCTTGCAAGGTGGCCATAAGTGCTAGCAACTTGGTTATATAATAATAAAGCTCATGCTCGAAAGCCAACAGTAGCGGTAAGCCAAAGCGACACACCTTTTCTAAATCGAAGTAAAAAAGGACTTCTTTTGCAGAAGAGTTGCCTGATCATGTATGTTGGTATTCAACTATAATATTCGTCTGCGAAACAAATTATTGAACACCAAATGAGTCCAAAATAGGAAGGGATTCTTGCACCCAAGTCAGGCAGCCACCCAAACCTCAATGCCAAAGGCTGATCAGGTCCACAATTTGAAGGAAAACTGCAAAGAAGAACCGAATTGAAAATCAATAGAACAACTTACATTGGGTCCACAATTTGAAGGAAAAAACTGCAAAGAAGAATCGAATTGAAAATCAATAGAACAACTTATATTGGGTCCACAATTTGAAGGAAAAAACTGCAAAGAAGAACTGAATTGAAAATCAATAGAACAACTTACATTGGGTCCACAATTTGAAGGAAAAAACTGCAAAGAAGAACCAAATTGAAAATAAATAGAACAACTTACATTGGGTCCACAATTTGAAGGAAAAAACTGCAAAGAAGAACCAAATTGAAAATCAATAGAACAACTTACATTGGGTCCACAATTTGAAGGAAAAAACTGCAAAGAAGAACCGAATTGAAAATTCGACAGAATGATTTACATACTACAATAATGCCACTCTCCACGACACACTTGCTCTGCTTTTTCAGTTGACCACAAAAATGTCCACCTAAGTGGTGGTGGGGGAGGGAGTTTCTCCAACACTAAGAACTTGTTTGTTGTATTATTATGTTCCTCGTAAGCTTAGGTTTTTCTTTTGCTTTGCGTAGTTGGTGGGGGTAAGCTAAGGTCACACAGGTTGTCGCTCTTGACATCTGCTGGTTCTATTTTGGATTCTGCCAGTTTCACTGGTGATGCGATCAACACAGTTGGGAAACATGATCAACACAGGTGGGAAACATGTGTAGTAGTTATGTGAATCAATAGATACGGTATTTTGGGAGATGCACCTTGTCTAATTCATGCAAAGCACACATAGGTGTAAGATGGATGGCATGTAGGGAATAAGGAACACTTAATACTTATTTGAATGAATGATGGGGGAATACCAGTTACAATTTGCATCCGTGTTTTTCTTAAGGAAGTTTTATTTGTAGCAAAAAAAAAGAAAAAGAAAAAAGAAAAAAGAATGACAATCATCATTAGAGGAGGTTTTAGTTAAATCTCGCTAGAAATGAGACATGAAATACAATCTTTGATTATGGGGTTTTTTTCTTTTAAAAAAAAAATTTGGTTGTGCCCTGAAAACCAAATCTATGAATCCCATGATTTTTTTCCCCTCACTTGTTGCCATTGAAAACTTTCAAAATCATTTCAGTTTGAAAACTTCAATTTTGATTGCACTTTTTGGCAAAACATTGTCAACTAGAAAAGGATGCTTTGCAACAAGCCCTGGTAGAACCAATTATCACATGATGGAAGGGTGTGCCACTCTCCTGGGCTTGATGCTTTGCATGGTATTATTGGGCCCATTCCATACCACAGAAAGCCCTCCTAGAAATTTGCCAATGTGGGGCACCTTAAGTCACACAATGTACCTCATGTATGAGTTCCCCACATATAACCATATCAATGTTGGGCGGATATCACTTTTTTGGGATATCCACCAGATAAGGATAAAGCATATATATATATAAATTTAGATATCTTAGTCAGATATTAACACATCCGAATATCAAAAATTGAAAAATTCGCTTGTAAATTATGTTGGGTGCCAAAAAATTTTAAGGGAGAAACATCTTCAAAAGGCAACATCATTGTTTAAAAAGAGAATATTTTGTTACAATTTTTTTTTTCCTAAAAAGCATTTGCAAAAAGAAAATCATAATTTATTTTACTAAAAAAATACAGCCACAATAATTACTACTACTGAATACAACTTTGAAGAGACCTCTGAAAATGTGTTCTAGAATAGTCTAAAATTGTCTAAGATTTTTTGCCACCCTAGCTACATTAGAAAATAAAAATATACATATATATAAATAGGTGTGAGCTAACAAATTTGAACATACTTACTAAGTACTAACCTTGATATACAACCTTGGATCAGATATCTAAGTCAAATATCAACATCTTTGTATTTGACATAATTTCCAAATATCAAAGCGCCAGATATCATTATGGATGATATTTAACCCCTCGAATAACAAATCGAATATTATTCCTAATGATATTCATCAAATGTCATTTTTGATATCCAAGGTGGATATTTGAAAAATTCAAATATCCGCCCAACACTGATTCATACCATGTGTACCAAAAACACTAAACACCTTCCAAAGAAACATTGTTGTCATTTAATGCAACAAACCATGCTAATGGTAGTAGGTATTCCAACTCTCCCTTTATTTGAGAGGTGCTAAGTTTGAAATGAGTGTCCAAAATAACAAAATATATAAAGCCCAAAATAAAAATAAAATAAAAATAAAAATAAAAATAAAAATGTCTAAACTTAAGATTTTTAGCATAATTTCGACAAAACTTAAAGTCTTTTGAAACATGCAAAACAAGCAAGGTCGTGCACAATTACACGATTTTTTGGTAAATCAAACAGGGTGCAAAAAAGAACGCAACAAGACAAGGCTGCAAATCCAAAAGACTCCTATAACATGACCTTCTCCTATACTTATGGTGCATTCACACTTCATTTTAAGTCCGTGTTAAATGAAAATCTAGGTGGCATCCTAGATGGCACCCAATGTTAAATGGGCCATAGCTTAATGTTTAAGTGAAAGTTAGCTCAACATAAAAATTTCACCGTAACTAGGGTTTAAGTCCTAACTTAATGGGTAGCATAATGTTAGGGGACTCAAGCTTAGAGTCCCTAACACCAAGTGTGAATGCACCCATTTAATGATCCATTGGAGTTTTTAAATGAAAATTGAGTGGCTAAATCTTGTCCAATTATTACTCTAGTATTTCCCCCACCTTAGGGGTTTGGGAAAATAATTGAGTACTGACATCTTTTCTCATATGGCACCTTTCTCTCCTTCTCATATTCCTCTAGAGTTCACCATGTTCACCATCTTAACAATTTATATCCATTTATATATATTTTTTGACAGTTTGAAAAATATAAAAAATTGAAGACTTGAACCATATCCAAATTAAATTTGTTACCAACTCTATTTATAAATCATGTCCAATTTGATATCAGTTTTATTACCGCTCTCAATTACAAAGTTTTTTTTTCTTTTTCAAATTTGTGGTGTGTAATCAAACTTGGCATTCATCAACAAAACAAAAAAGATGAGAAAAAAGACTAAGCCAAATTTGACTATAGGTTGTTACATATGGAAATATATAATTTTAAGAATGCTGTTATATTTTTGGCTACTTGCTGGAACCAATTGTAGAACTCTGATGATTTTAAATTATTATTTTTGAAATCCAGCAGATTAGGGCCATCTTTTTTTCACAACAATTCTTCATTATGTTAAAATCATATTTTTTAGTTTAGAAAACTGCAAAAAAAATCACCCCAAAACCCTAAACACATTGCTCACTTTGAACTATTTTGTCATCAAATTAAACAAAATTGAAATGATCAAAATGTGTAAATTGGATTATCAAATTGTGCTCAAATCAATACCAGTTTGAGGAAGGCAAGTGCTCTAGGTTGAGGGCATTATTAGAGAAGAAGGGTCCATACACAATGCGAGAGTGAAGCATGGGTAGACTTTTGGTAACGCCCTCCATTAAGGGTCGGCCTTCTTACATAAACGTAAAGCATTGCCTGGATTTTTTCCTTCGTATTTTCAGCTCCCTTACCTGCCTGAAGAAACCTGTTTCCAGCAAGGGGGATCTTTTGGGGTGGAAGGTACTACTACCCAAGCTGTGTACTGGGATCTTCTGACCAGCGGAAGGTACCAGCCAGCCTGTCACTATTTCTGAAATGTGAAAAAATCCCAGCTCTGCTTTACGTAGGAAAAGGACCTGAGTATAGGCCCTTAGGTTTATGCTCTTGAAAATGAAAGAATTGGGGTTTAACAAAAGGGAGATATGGATACCTCCTGAAAAAACCCACAAAAGGGCCCTTGTCAAATTGGAAGGAAGGCAAGGACAAGTAGTGGATGTCAGATTTTGCAAAGACAATGTCAAATGTTTTGGGAGTGCATTAGGGTTTATGCTCACATTGTACTATTTTAGCAAACACATTGCACCATATAGTCAGGGCGAATCCAATCAATTAGATTTGTCCATGCAGTTGTGGTAGGCTACTAGTTTTTATTAATAGAACCTACTTGACACATGCTTAGAGGGAAAAAAACAAAAACAAACAAAAGGGAGTGAGTGGAGGACCCACCAAAACTTTGAACAAACTTGGAAGGAAATTCCTGACACCAAATAAGTGAGTACTAGCCTAGTACCTTGGCAGCTTCCCCATAAATTAAATTGTTTTTTAGTTTGTCAAAAAATATATAAATTTAAATTAATTTTTTTGATTTTTCAGGTTGTCTTGAAGGAAGGGAGGATATTAAGTAGAGGACCATTTGATCAGTAAAATAGTTCAAATTGTTTGAAACAAAGATATCTTATAACAAATTTATTTTAAATAGTCAAACATACAAAAATTAAAAACTCAAGCATGGAACTAATTAAGAAACTGCAATTTAAATAATTGTTAAAAATATTGTGTTGAATTTGCCAAGCTACTATAATATATAGTATATAATTATATTTATTTGCAAAGTGCACAATTAATGTATGTAAGAACCTTGTAAAATAACTATCATAGCATTTTTAGCATTCCAGCATCTTCTTGACCTTTTAAAAATAATAGTAATAATAATCATTTTTCATTTTTTCAGTTCGACAATCAATTAAAAAAATCCTGAAATTCCTAATGTCAGTAATTTTGCACTACACAGGCACATTGCAACACCAAGAAAGCTTTAGGGCAAGCAATCAATAGTAATTTCAAACAAATTTCTAAAACTTTTGGCATTGTAAGCAGCTGATTTTGAAAGTATTAATATATATAGTTAACTTCAGAATTTTGAAAATTTTAAAAATGAATAAATAATCAATTAAAAAATTTATAAAAAAAAAAAAACTTTGATTTGAGAACAACCATATGATACAACAATAGATAATAATAATACTTTGCCTCACTGAATGATCTGATAAAATATATTTTCAATATTTCGTTCAAAAAACTTAATCCTAATCACCAAATTTGAAAAGCCCAAAATTAATAGTTTAATTCAAAATTAATTACTGTTTACTGTTTACAATTTCACGTCCTTTTGGGATCAGAAAGTGCATTAGACGAAAGACAGATCATGGAGGACAGATAGTCCTCTCGTACTGGCAGCATGCCACAAACTAGGCCAGGGCAACCGTGTTTAAATACATTTTCAAAATGATAAAAATATTAGAACATTACACATTGAACTCATAATACAAATAAGTAAGAAAAATAAATTCAGATTTGTGAAATGGAGCCATTTCATTGGCTATGACAATTGTTTTTTTCTTCACACCTACACACAAGCCTATCCAACACCCTATATAGCCCAGGGTGTGTCAGGACAGGGTTAGAAAAACCCTTGGAGAGATCAAGCTCAATTACTGGAATGATGTCTTAGGGTTAAGGAAAAAAGCCTTTGGGAGGGAGGGAGGAAGAGAGAGAGAGAGAGAGAGAGAGAGAGATCTAGCTCAATGTTGTAGAGTTTAGTGTGAGAGATGGAGCTGAATGGAGGTTTTAGTGTGGGAGTTGGAAGTTTAATGTGGTAGAAATTGGAGCTGATTCAATTCAAGGGCTCTAAGTTCTGTTGTAGGTGTGTGTGTGTGTGTGTTTTTTTCTTGGGCAACAACCACACATAATTTGCAAGAAGGAATTCATTCATGAGTTGGATTTTGGCAGAAGTTGATTCTAATGTGAGTCTGTACACAAGTAGTTAATTTCTTTTGAAAATTTATGCTTCAGAGAGCTTGTTTTCCTGTAATTTGATGGTAGAGTTGTGTCCCAGTTGTGCAAAGGACAGGAAAGGAAAGGAAAGATTGAACAGAGCTTCTTGCGTTTATAGCTAGCTGTATGTCTCCTATTTCATAGATTGCAGTGACTCAAATGCGGAGGAGTTTTCGTCAAGATCCTGCACAACAACAACAACAACTCCACTGAATCCAGTCTTTGTGGAAGCAGCTGCTGCTGCTGCGCTAGCTCATCAAGAAGTGGAGTGCATCAGAATTTCGAAGACCCTGGAGGGAGAGGGGACTAGGGGACTGATCTAGATTCTGGAGTGAGTGAGTGGGCGAGCTCCTTTTTCTTTTTGCAATGGAGGAGCGGATCCGCAAACAGCATCATCATCATCACGTGTGGATGGTGTCGAGCATGCTTGCGATGGTGATCTGTTTGTCGGCAGGCTTGTATGGCCTCATGGGTGTAGTTGTGCAAGATGGGTGGTTCCATTATTGTCCTAAACCTAGTGTGTTTTTGCAGCAGCTGGCGGCCAACACAAGAAGTGAGTTCCAAGAAGCAGTTCAGTATCATCAACACCGGTCCATATTGCCGAACAGAGTAAGCTCGCAAGGCCCAGAAGGAGAAGCAGAAGAAGAGTCATGCATGGGTAGATATGTCCATGTCTATGATCTGCCGCCATTTTTCAACCAAAAGCTGGTTGACGATTGTCTCGGCGCGGATCCTCCTTGGGTGCACACACATTGCGAAGATCTGACCAACAGGGGACTGGGCGAACGAATCAACAATAATATTTTCTCTGACTCCAAGAAGAATGACTCTGATCTTTACGACAATGTCTTGGCGCTCCCCGGCCTGCAGGATGCTTGGTACAAAACAAACCAATTCACGCTTGAGCTTATCTACCACGAGAGGTTCAAACACTATGATTGTCTCACTGATGATCCCGACAAGGCAATCTTCACTTACATTCCATTCTACAGTGCGTTGGACTTGACTCCAAAGCTGTTTGGCGACGGCGTGTCTAGTAATGCCGCGGCGAGAGACCGGGCTTGCCAGAGATTGATAGGCTGGTTACAAGCCAGTCGTCACTGGGAACGAACGGGAGGCAAGAACCATGTGTTACTATTAGGAAGAATCGTGTGGGATTACACGAGAAGAGAGTTTGATGATCATGGGTGGGGGAATCCTCTCCTCTCTTTCCCAGAGATGGAGAATGTAACAAAACTGTCCATAGAGATAAGCCCCACCCGCGAAGATCAGGGCTCAGGTATCCCGTACCCAACTGCATTCCATCCTTCCTCAGATGCTCAGATCGCGTCATGGCAAACAAGAGTATCAAGCTCAAAACGTGAAACCCTAGTGGTTTTCGCTGGTGTTCCTCGTTCTGATAACAAGCGAGTAGCAGGATCCTCCATAAGAAGTGAATTGATGAAACAATGCTCAAATTACTCTCAACCTCCACACAACAACAACAAGATGTGCTCTCTTCTCAGCTGCAGTGTCATCGATTGTGAGAGAAACCCTCAACTCCTCATGGAAGCTTTTCTCAATGCCGTCTTCTGTTTGCAACCACCAGGCGATTCTGCAACGAGGAAAGGGGTTTTCGATTGCTTGATTGCAGGAGGCATACCCGTCTTCTTCGATCCAGAAACCGCTTATATGCAATACCACTGGCATCTTCCACAAAACGGCAGCAGTTACTCCGTCTTCTTCCCAAGGGAAGCGGTTGTGAACGGAAGCGTCGATGTGATTCAAGAACTGCAACGCATTCCCAGGTCCGCAATAGCTTCCATGCAACACACCATCAACTCTTTTCTACCAAATCTTCTCTACTCTAAACCTGGTTCTAATCTCACCACTCCAGATGCTTTTGACATTTCTGTACAAAACCTTCTTCATAGGTTTAGACAAAATTAATGGTAGATTTGTTTTGTTTGTTTCTCACATGACTTCTGATTATTTAAAACATCAATTGCACCCAAATCCATAATTTAGAAGCATTTTAAGACGTTACTTTACAAAACCTTCTCTTCATAGATTTTGACCAACTTAGTAATAGTAGGTTGTTAGTTTGTTTGTCACATTACTTTTAATTATTTAAACATCAGTTGCATAAATCAATGATTTAGATGCATTTCAAGACATTAGTTTACAAAACCACCTTCATAGCTTTAGACAAAATTAGTAGTAGTTAGTTGGTTTATTACACTTCTAATGATTTAAACATCAATTGCATAAATCAATCATTTAGAGGTATCTCTCAAGGCATTACTTTTAGAACACCACCCTCATAGATTTAGACAAATTAGTACTTTAGTTTAGTTAATCACATTTAGAGGGAAAAAACCCACATAAATAATTTTGAGTATCTAAATGGTGTAAGCTTGTTATATTGAAGAGGTAGGAGATTTAGCTGGCTTCCTATTCTGATATATCTATTTACCTCCCCATTGTATAGATTTGAGTTCAAGGGGAATTCCCTGGACAAGTGGGGTTTCTTGAAAGGACTCGTGTATGGACTCGTGTATGAAAGAACAAGTGTTGTACTGACCTTTTAAAACAATTTTTGAGCTCGTGTTGCTGCACACTACCAGTGACAATCAACTATTTTATTTTATTCTTGTATTTTGATATGGTTTTGTAATTCATCATTATATACCCAAGTAAATGGTATTCCATACTTGATGATTAATTCCAGAGGCCTGATTGGGAGCCAGGGGGCTAATTCTGTTAACTATCCCTTTTTTTAAAAATAAATTAGTTAATGTGACCTATTTTCTATTCATGCAACTACTTACCCTTTTTTGGGCTTCACTAACCGCTTTTAACTCCGGTGAACAATAAGCCATACCAGGTCAATTCTGCCAAGTGCATTGTCCCTGGCACGGCCCCGTACACAGGGTGCTTGCTTGTCAGAATGGGCAATATTCCAGACCATCTATGGCCCATTCTCTTGTACACTAAGTTAATCTCACCATCTATGTACCCATTCTCTTGTACATTAGGCTAATCGGCCGTCCATCAACCCATTCTCTAATATGTAACAAGTTGTGTGTTGTTGTCCTATTTCAAAGCTTTTTCAGTCATTCTGGGAGGTGAGACAGGCAAAACACCTGCTCCTTTTATTTCAAGTGTATTCCAGTTTGGACTTGCAACAAGCATTGATGTGAAGGCATTGTGCTTTGATGGTGAGGACAATTGGTTATGCTTTGGACCAAGCCCTTGTCAAACCCGTTATCACCCCCCTGAAGGGCAATGGCTCACCTGACAGGATTTCTACTATTCAAACCACCCATTCGGCAGTACACTAATTTGGGCAGAGTGAACCAGCAGCCACCAATGCACCAGTTGGCCGTTCTCTTCACTGGATGGGCTGCGTTTTTTCATTCGGCGTTAGATGAGGTTCATCACAATCCATTTTTTTTTGCTGCTGATCACTGTATTTTTTTTTTTTTTTGGTTCGTGACCGTTTTTCCCCTGACCTCACACATAGTTACCTTGTTCACTTACCTACCTTTGTAAGTATTGCACCAACCTTGGTACCTTATTTATCCCCTACTAACAGAGCTACCCTAATAACTAGTTATCCTATTGACCTAGCTACGATAGTAACCATCTACCTTACTAACCTAGCTACCCTATTAATTACATATCTTACTAATTTAACCATAATACTAAATACCTACCCTACTAACCTAACTACCCTACATACACAACCACCTTATTGACATAAGTATTTTACAAACTTAGTCCCCTTGCTAAGGCAACTTGTTTCTTATGTACTAACTTACCTATCTAATTAACTATCTATTTATCTATGCTTCTTACATAGCCAAATACTTTGTTAACTACCTACTCACTTTTTCCAACCCCATCCCCCCCTCAATCCTACCTATCAATTTATTAAGATTTGCCCTAGTTCATGGATGATGAACATAGGTCCCATATGTAAGTATTATAAACAATTTATAATGGAAATAATGTCATAATTGTAACCATTTTGGTTTAGTTAATGCATATTTTATCATTTGGATTTCTAGGGTTATGCCTTATGATTTAATGTATAGGAATTTGATTCCTATATTTCAAGGCTTCAGGTTTAAACTCTAAAATTTGCTCATGTATAAGTTTTTGAAGTTATCATTTGTTTATATCTATACCATAATTATGAATCTCCTTTGTTTCCATATGTTCCATAGTTGTTAAAATTTAATATTTTCTAAGCCACTTTTGTACGAATTTTGATCTTTTAGGGTTGCATTTTCAATTGGGATTGCAAACTTTGTTGGAATGTTGTCATCTTTTATTCTTATGGTTATGCATTTGTCTCTTATTACCTTTTTTTTTTTTTTTTTTACATTTTCACAATTCAACCTCTTTTTGTTTCCTAGTTATTAGATATAGAAAGGGCGTCAAATTTCATTAAGTATACAACCATAAATAAAGGTTTTATACCTTTACACATATATTCCATATTCAATATATCTTTTTAATTTGATTTTTTCATACCCATATGCGAATAATGCATTGACTCCCCATAACTAGAGTGAATTTTATGGCTTGAGGTAGGTATTGCATTTTGCACCTTTCAAACAATGTGCATTAATTATCATTATGTGAGTATTGTTACATGGGATTTTCAAACATTATGGGTTTAAAATACAATCTAGGTATTGCATATGTGAACATTTTCAATGATGAAAGGTTTAATAGTTCAATGTGAGTATTACCAAAGTTTGTTTTAATATATGGGTTCATAATGCAAGTATTGTACGTTATGTACATAGGAACATTAAATGTTTTATATCTCGATATGGGTATTGTAATGGGAATTCCAAGTCACAACATTGATTTTAAAAGCGCCATGTATGTATTCCATTTTGGGTTTTTATTCAATGATGAATGTTTATAAAATTATAAATTTCTCTTCATGTAAGAATTTGTCCTACTTCCTTCAATCATGGGAAGGGTTCCAAAGTCCCATTCCATTCATGTCCAAAACCCCACCAAGTGCCCTTTCTCAAACAAGGACTTGGTCTAGAGGTCCGGGATATGCCATGGAGGGTAAAATAAAATGACCATTCAATTTGGTTATGTTCCATATGCTTGCATCTCGAAGTTTTTGGAAGATGAATGAGGGATACGAGCACCCATGTGGAATGGAATGTTTACAAAACTTTCCAAGCTAAACGGATGTCAAACAACCAACTATCAAAAACCACCTCGAAGATACATGGTAAACATTTATAGCATAAACCTTTTTAATTTCTTTAATTCATATACCAAAAATGTAATCATTTACATCTTGAAAGTTTTTTGGTCTAGGCATCATCACGAATATGGACCAGAGGACTATTGAAAAAACTCAACCCACACTCGATCTATTAAACAAGGATACCTAGCATCATTTTCAATCAAATGTCTATACACATGACTTGATGTGGTTAAGATCACAATTTATCACAAGGCCCATACAAAAATTGATGGGTCATTCACGCATGGTGAGCATGACCAAAAATCCATTTTTCGTATGTCTTATTATGCTCCACACATGTCACCAGCATTGAAGGACCACATATGGGCCCAATTAAACTTAGGTTACACAACCACACAAATATATGATAAGCATAAAGCAATTTGGTGGGAACATATGAATGCGAGTCAAAGAATGACATGAGATGATTTCATTCGACTTCAAGACATTGCATATTTGGATCGGAAACATAAGAAAGGGAGTTGGCGTTTACATACCAACCTTGCAATTTCAATTTGGTCTTGGGCTCTCCAACATTTAAAAGATGTGTTCTTTTTCCAAGATGTTGGTGAAATCAATGGGACTTGAATACCATAGGTATTCAAACACCAACTCAATGTTAATCCATGTTATATATGGTCACAATGGTGTCATTTCTATGGATGCCACATTTGGTGTAAATGACATGAAATTCCATCTATTCACCTTGATAGGGTTTGATGATCATCGCATAGGTGACCTTTTAGCCTAGATCATTACAAGTATGCAAACAATTGAGGGTTTGATTGAATGGTTGAAACCACTAAAAGATAAAATGTTATCACACATGCCACATTGGAAACCATCATGTTTTCTCATTGATGATGCACCTCAAGAATTGAAGGCATTATAGTTAGTTCTATACTTAATACCTACTTTGTGTTTATTTCTTTAGATGTTTCAAAATATCTTTCATAAATTTTTTAATTACTTCAAATGCAATTTATGTTGTATTAACCCCATCCATTCATGGAAATTTTATTGCATATGTGTCCTTATTAGGGTTGTATGGGGTTGGACAAGGTTCCCATCTACCTTTGTTGTTGGCATGTTCTTAAAACATGGCTTTTACGTGGTACTAGAAAAATAAAAAATGTGGAAGTGCAGGGTGGAATCGTCCAAGACCTTCATGATGTGATGTACATGTCCATCAATCATGGAGAAACAATTAATGACTTCAAAGAGTATGGGAGGGTTGCTACAAGAGAAAGCCTTCATAAACATAAGTTTGGTGATGCATGGACAAATTATTTCTAGACTTATTACCATCAATTTCGTAAGTGATAATATTTATCATGGTTTAGTATTCAAAATTATTTTGTAATAATGTTACATCCTTGTGCATTGTGTTTATGTTTGCAGAATTATGGATGGTGGGTGTTCGAAAAGTGCCCCATTCTAACCAAGACACCCAAACGAGCATTGAGTCATATCATGGTGTGTTGAAATGTTGGCTTGCTTTTAACACAAAAGGCTTTAGAGGGTGTAGGATTGACTAATTAGTTTGGCAATTAACAACAACCATTTCACGCCACTACATGCATACATTGGAAATGAAAAGGGGTTTCATAAAAAACAAGGTTATGGAGGCCATTATTACAAGTGTGGAAAAGACAACCCTTATTCCATTCACCCATGTGTACCAACCAACCCTTGAAAGTGATGGAGCTTGGGGCGTATGGAGCCAACACCTTCCTAATGTTATTTACGCGATGAAATTCCTATTCACTAAAATATTTTGTTACACATGTGAATGGGCATTGTGAAGGAACATGTGTACACCAATTTGTGGTCATTCTCACATGCATAAACATTTCTCAAGAGGATATCATTCATTATTGTGGAATATAATATGGATCACATCGTGGAGGGTTGGGTCACATGTTTGTGGACCCACAACATATTCCAGATGATATGGAGTCCAATGATGATGACAAAGATGAACATCTTGAAGGTGATGATGGGATCATGGAATTTGATGGGCTTATAAACATGGAGCAAAATGATCTTTCTATGGGTGCCATTATAGGGTCTAATAACATAATAAATTCATCAAGGGCTTTTGCACAATTGGTCACTACAATGCAAGAGATCACAAATGAATGTGTAGAAGGCGATGTGACACTTTGTGAACATGCCACCTCACACATGAGAGTATTGGCATGTAATATTTGTAACATAAGCCTCACAAAGGCAAATGTTGTTTCACACCCAAGATTGGTGTTACACCATGTAGAAGATGGATTGGGAAATAATGTCAAATGACTCAAAAATTGGCATGAAAAAATGCTCAATCACAAAAATGTGCGTATTAAACAATGTCATGAATAAATGTCTCAAATACTAATCAAGATTGTTGCCATAGGCACTAAGAACTTTGTTTTAGAATCAATTTTGCATGGAAGAAACTATAGCCCAAATTCTTTGAACGTCATGTATTCAACACACACATGAAGTTTAATATGGCAGAAAGGTTATTATTGTTTTCAAGTAATAAGCATAAAAAATGTGAAATGCAAAAACACAAGGATAGTGCTAATATTAGTGTTGAATGCAAGTATTGTAACTATGCCCCAAAATCCCAGTTGCTAGAAGTAAGTAGAAGTGCAAGTATTGCAATTAAGCCCCAAAATTCTAGTTGGTAAAGGTAAGTATGGATGTAGGTATTGCAATGAAGCCTTAAAATTCCAATTGGTAGAGGCAAGTACGGGTGTAGGTATTGCAATGAAGCCCTAAAATTCTAATTGGTAAAAGTAATTATCGGTGTAAATATTGCAACAAAACCCCAAAATGCCAGTTGGTAAAGGTAAATATAAGTTCGATATTACAAGTATAAATGAAGAATCAACCCTAAATGCAATATCCATGCTTCAAAAGAACCGATCTAAATGGTTTGGATACCCTTAAGTGAAGACATAGACCTAAACACAATACCCACATGCAAAGTCACTTTGAAATAACCCAACCCTATATGCAATATTCACATTCAAGGTCACTCCAAAATTACGCATGTGGGGTTTAAGCTTTTTAAATGAAGATCCTACCCTAAATGCAATGCTCACATGTTGGGTCACTCCAAAATAATTAGTTAATTTCAAAATAGTATGCTAACAAAGGTGTGTATAAACGTTGAGGTTATTGATTAGGAGTTCCATGATTCTTACTTTGTTTCATTGAATTTGAAAAAAAATTATATTGTTTGTGGAAAAAATAGTACAATGACAATTGTGATCAAGTTTATATTGGTGTAGGAATTTTTCATGGAAAAGTTGAACTTGCATTCTATAACATGGAATAATTGTCTTAAATAGTGATTTCAATAACTTATTAAAATAAACATATAATTAAGTTAATCGATTAAGTATCAAATTAATCCATTTGATTTTTAAATCCAATTTTTTATTATCTAAATAAATAAAATTAAACCAAATGATTAGTTAATTATTTTAAATAAATAAATGATTGTCTAATTCTTGATAATTAATCATTTAAATTATCCAAAATAATGGTCTATTAATTATTTAATTATATGAAAAAATATTGATAATTCATTAATTATCTAAATTATTTTACATTAAATTTAAGGGAAAATTTTTAGGGCTTAAACATATGTGAAACAATACAATTTCATTCTATACTTCTTCAAAGAGATTGGAAAATTTAAATTGGAAATATCACACAAAGGTAAAAAACAAATGTTATGTGAAAACCCAACTTAAATGCAATACACAGTTTGTTGAAATCAAAAAATTAAAAGTTTAAGCTTAAAATTTCTTCAAATATGTTCATATTTATGTTTTTTCCCTTTTAAAGTTGTAAACTCATTTCAAAAAAATATATATATATATATAAAGTCTCTAATTTGATAAGATTTTAAACTATTTTTTAAAAAAATCAAAGCACAAGATTTTTTACTTTTTTTTTTTCTATTTCACATAATAATAAAAATGATTTCTCCCATACATTAATCTTATGTTTGATTGAAATTTTATTTTATATATTTCTAATATATAGTAAATATTTTTTGGTTAAAATAATCATATAGTGGGTCAAAAATATTTTATATTTTATACATATATAACACAAATCCTTATGTAAACTTTTTTTTTTATGATGTACAATATTGGTTTAAATAGTGGTCCAAATATACTGTTATTTATAACACATTATATATAAATAATGATAATCTAAAATTATATTGTTGATTCATTTCAATACATATAATATTTTCATATTTGTTTAATATTTTATATATATATATATATATATATATATAAACCTATGGTTACGAATATTGTAATTATTTTTAATGAACTTTTTTTTAATGCGAATTTTAAAAATATGAATAGCTAGGTATGAAAATGTTCATAAGATCTTAAAAGCCATGCCAAAGTTTGTATGGATTTGGAGTGAAGGCCAAGTTGTTATATAATGTTTTCAACACCTTCAGAAGTTGACATGACTCGACTATCCAAAAAACACAATAGTGTTTATAAAAAATAACCAATAATCTATAGCCTTGACAAATTACTAGCTTCAACAAAAGCTCATCACCAAGGTTGTCAAATTGACTAAAATGTCAACATTGATCAAACTAAATAACCTAGCCTAAACATTCGGAGTAATAGGGTAATAAGCTACTTGTTAAATGACCTAACTAACTACCTAATAGGCTACCTATGTAATATAGGTTTATTATGTGGTTTATTCATTAGTGTAGGCCTTCTAGAATAATATCTTAAATGGTCTACGTAAGTATTGAAGGTGGTTGAACTTATTAAGTAAACATATTAGTTATATATGTTGTAAACTAGCATAGACCACGTAAGCCTAATAAACATTTATGACAATTTAATGTTTATTCCTCATTATCTTATAACATATTAAATTTGAACTAAAAAATTTTATTAAAAAATAAGACATTTTTTCATATAATTATTATAAGGAATATACTATTAGATTATGATTCAAATTTAGAATTTGGGAAACCCTAAATTAATTAACATTTTTTTACAAGTCTGTAGTAATTAAAATAAATCTATGTTGCATTTTAGGGGGAATTTTATATGTAAAACAATGCAATATATATTTCTAAAGAAAGTGAAAGAAATGAACTTGGAGATATTAACAAATGGTAAGAGACATACCTTCCTTTGTGTTTTGTTACAATTTTTTTTAATTATTAACAAAATACGGCGAGATTTGTAATTGGTGAAAGTAAATACATGTGTGGATATTGAAATTTTATATGAAACTTTAACCTTAAATGCAATAGCCATATTCAAATTCATTTCAAAATAACCCATAGATGATTTAGGTAAAACCTATAGCAAAAGGGCAACCTTAAATACAATACCCACATGTAAGGTTGCTTTAAAATACCCAATATGTAGTTTGGGTGTGCCTTTGAATGAGGACAAGGCCTAGATGCAATACCTGCATGTAATTCATATTGAAATAATCCATAGGTGATTGAAATAAACTTTATGTGAAGACCCAACCCTAAATGCAATACTCGCATGTAAAGTCATTTCAAAATAACTAATAAGTCTTTTGGGTGCCCAAAATATGTCTTTTTATATACCTAATCTAATTATTATTCTAAATTAATTTTATGACAAAATGAAGGTATTACAATGAATGAAAAAAACCAACAACTATTATGGACCTATAAGCAAATATTGCAATGAATGTAATAAACAACATCTATTAAAGGACCTATATGTGGGTATTGCATATTTGAAAAAGGCCTTATGAAATTTATAATAGAAAATGATGTAGGTATTATATGTTACAAAAATGGGTATTGTTTTAAAAGTCTTTAAGTGATGTGAGTCCTATTACATTAGATGTAATTATTACACAATGTTCATTTTGATCTTTGTAGACCCTAGACAAATTAATGTTACCTATTCATATGGGTTTATTTAAAGTTTGATTCTTACATCTAAAGTACTAAGAAAATTATGACAAAGAAGACGTATATGATTAACCATATACCCATCAAACAAATGTGATTAGTAGAAAATATTATATTGATAAAAGATGTACAAAAATGGTGGATCAAAAATTGCTAAAGAACCCAATGAAGAAAAAAAAGGTTCTCTATAACATATCATAGGACCAAAGTTCAAAAATTGGGTAGTCCAAAAAAAAGGGGCTGAAAAAACCTAGCTACCTATTTAAAATGAAAGCCCTAAACCATATCATTATGTATAATCTCGTGTTTAGTTTGGTAAGTAATAGTTGCATTTGCAACCCTTGTTGCATGACAAGGAGTGTATAAATGGTGGTGTTACATTTCAACCTGAATTGCATTTGCAACAAACTTTTCCTTTGTTATCTCTTAAACCCTACAAACACCTAAAAACCACCAAATTAAACCTTAACACACCTTGGATGAAACAAAATTATAAAAAAATAGTAAACATTGATTATTAGTGTCTTTTACTTTCCATGAATCATTTTATATTCATGGAAATTCAATACATCTATCAACTGTTCTATCCAACTTATATTACTAGATTTTCGATCCCAATTTTTGACATCCCATGTCATTTTCAATTGTCATGCATATACACTATAGGTGGATCGAAAAGTCTTTTGTAAATCTTCATCCTTCTCCATCTGAGATGCAATTCGTGATGTTGCATCTCGAGGCACATTTCCCACACCCTAAACATTAAGCCCCAACACCTACAATAGTTGTTTTGAAGTTAATTTGACCAAAGCTGGTTTTGGGAATGGTGGACATTGTTGTGCAATAGTTACCAGCTTATCTCACTCGCATTGTGCTTTGATATGAACACAACTAACAACCTTTTGATCATTTTGCCTTTGCATGGCCATGGCATTTCCCAAGATACAAACATTCATTTTGGCATGGGCTTAATGTCGAAAACCTCTTTTAGATATTTAAGGCCTCCCAGGTTTGACCATTTCTACCACCAAGCCATGCACCTCCTTCAAATGCTCGGTCAACAACCATTTGGCACAATATGCAACAATGCAAGTGCCAAGTTTACATTTCCATTTTGACCCAACCTTCATCCATTCTTAGTCCTTCCGAGCCAAATTAGGTGGACAAGGGGGTGTTGGTGGCTGAAAAGCCTGGTCAGTTTTAAGTTCCGGACCCAAATTAGAAAATAAATAAATAAACAATCATTACTTTATAATTAAAAAATCCTAATCCTAAAACCTTACACATAAAAAGTTCAAAAAATAGATTATAGGTATTGTAAAAAATAAAATCACACAATCAGATACAACTCCTACAAATTTTAATTATTTTCGAACATTGCAATAAAAAAATTTTGATAATAAAAAATCCCGCACCCTCCATCAAATGATGGAAGGTGTGGATATAATTAAATTTTAAAATACTTGTACAATTTCTTTTATCTACATTTAATCTAATGTATGTAAATTTTTAAACAATCTAACCCATCATTTTTTATCAAAATTTTCAATTTATATTGAAAGTGATTTCACCATTTGAATTACAATTATCATCATTGTCAACTCTAAACCACAAGATTGCTTGTGAACATCAATTTTCAATTCTGATGGAATAACATTTTTCTACCCAAGTCTCAATTTTGATGGAGCAACATTTTGCTTGTGAACTTCCAAATCGCCACCACTTTTTTTCAATCTCTTTCCTCTAGCCATTATAACCTTCAACATTTAGAAAACTACCATTTCATTGTTAATTGTCAATTATAATGAACAAAACCAAAAGGACCAAAGAAAACAAAAAAGAAAAAAAGAAAGAAAAAATTACCTACTGCCAATGGCTTCTTCATAACACCATCACCATAAAAGAAGGCAACAACATTATTACTGTCACCTTCTTCACAACAAAACCATCAAAAAAGGCAATGGTAGTTACCGTTGCCATTTTTTGTAGCAAAGCCATCAAAGAAGGTGACAGAAGTTGTTGTCTTCTTCTTCTTTTTTATAACACCACCATAGAAGAAAGTAATGATAGCTTGGTGTCGTCCCCTTCTTTGTTGCAATAGAACCACAGAAGAAGACGATGGCTCATTGCCATCATTTTCTTCTTCTCAAACATAAATAAGAAGGTGATGGCAAAAATTGTCGTCGCCTTCTTCGCTGCAATAAAAACAAAGAAGAAAAAGTCAATGGTAGCAAGTTATTGTCGCCTTCTTTGTTGCAACACAACCATAAAGAAGAAGGCGACAACAACCTTCTTTGTTGTAGCAAAACCAAAACATAAGAAGGTGAAAGAAATTTATTGTTGTCACCTTGTTCATTGCAACAAAACCAAAAACAAAAAGGCGTTGACAACAAAGTTGTTATCCCCTTGTTCATTGCAACAAAACCAAAAACAAAAAGGAAATGGTAAATTTGCTGTTGTTGCCTTCTTCATTGCAACAAAACCAAAAACAAGAAGGAAATGGCAGCCTTGTTGTTGTCGCCTTCTTCATTGCAACAAAACCAAAAACAAGAAAGAAATGGTAGCTTTGCTGTTGTCGCCTTTTTTGTTGCAACAAAACCAAAGAGAAGGCGACGATAACTATTGCCATCACTTTCTTTGCTGCAACATAACCGAAAAGAAAAAGGCTTAAGGGAGGGAGTTTTGCTTCAAGCTTGAGCTATGGCCTATTAGTTCTAGCTCTCGTTTCATGCTTGCGCTCTAGCCTATCAATTTTAGCTGTCACTTCAAGTGCATTGTCTTAGGTTTTGCTTCAAGCGCGTTGTCCTAGGTTTTGTTTCAAGCGCGTTGTCCTAGGTTTTGCTTCAAGCGCGTTATCCTAGGTTTTGCTTCAAGCGCATTGTCTGGGTCTCGCTTCAAGTGCGTTGTCTTGGGTCCTGCTTCAAGCGCATTTTCCTGGGTTTCATTTAAAGCACTCCCAAGCGCTAATGATGGAGTATCTGGGTCCAGCTTCAAGCGTGTTTTCTTGGGTCTTGCTTAAAGCGTTCCCGAGCTCTAACGATGGAATTCCTAGGTCCTACTTCAAGTGCGTTTTCTTGGGTCTCACTTAAAGCGCTCTTGAGCTTTGATGATGGAGTTCTTGGGTCCCGCTTCAAGTGCTCTCGAGCAATGGAGTGAGCGCAAAATCAGGTGAGGTAGGTAGGAGGGGGGGACGTAAATAGGAGGTGGGAGGTAGGTGGGAGGGAGGTAGGTAGGAGGGAAAAACTTTGGGGTAGAGAAGAGGCTGAAGAAACCAAAAACTTTGGGCAGAGGAGGATGTGTTTTTGGTTCATCCCCAAAACAGCTTGAACAGCCTCATCCTCAACTGGTGCATTGGTGGTTGCCGGTTCACTCCAGCCCACTAATTTGATGGCATGATTTGCTTGCTGATGTCGCTTCTTAGAGCATCTCTAGCAGTGCTCAGTATGTGACCTTGGAAAAATATTTTTCACATCCAAGTTTTGTTATTTAATTTTTCGCAAACCGACCAATAAAACTGAAACTGGGACAGCAAATAGGTGAGGGACTACTAATAGCAAGCTACCTAGACCAATCCTTATGATGGCCCAATCAGAAACAGTAGTCAGATCGTATTTGTTACACTCGTTTCTGCAGGTGCACACAGTTGCTGCGCCTTTCATCAGCCTTTCACCAAACTGTGCAATTATGCTGAGCCAAAACCATTTTCCTGCGTCAAACCGGCAAGTATCCTACTTTCATTTGTTCCAGAGACAAAGAAAGCGGGGACGAATTTGATGTCAGAATTCATACAAAGGCTTTCTTTCTACTAATAAGGACTTTCATAACAAATTTTTATGTTCGTGCAAAGTGTGGTTTTATAAAGCACCCATGTTGAGTTTTCTTTTGCTTTTGGCTGGCATGCATGCATGCCAGCCATCACTGTTTGTCCTTGTGAATCAGTGATTATGTATCTAGCCTGATTGAGCTTTGATCATTGAGCATGTTGTTGATCATTCCACCCTAAATAAATAAGTAAATAAATACATTCCTGGACACTTGTAACTTGTCAATCCCAATGAAAATAGCCTTGGGTTGTGATGAGACCACACAGCCTAGAAGAGAAAGCCCCAGATCATGTGAGATTTAAGGGCTGCCTTATATACAAGTGTTGTGCATATAGTAGGATGGGTGGGCCTATTCCAGTGACAAATAGTGCTACAGGCCAATGAAGTTAATGTACATTCAATTTTGGTGGATAGAGAGAGAGAGAGAGGAAGATTTTCATCTAAGATCAAGTCAATGAATGATTTTTGGGTATGTTCTCGTTTTGTGGGAGATTTTTGAAATTTTATCATACAGGGTTATGTTAATGTAATTAGGCTCACTAGTTTACAACACAAAAGCTAGAGAACCTATAATCAACAATACAAGAAATCTATTCTCCATTGTCAATGTATTCACAAGATTTATTATTGTCCATAGTGTATTTGACTCTATGCTACATGGCTTCTATTATGGAGAAATCTACTCTCACATATCTAATTTATGGGTTCATTTAGATGAACATGGATATAAGATTGCTCCCATAATAGGCCCCACCCACGCTATTTGACTTTGTTAATGGCCCATGGTTTTCATTTTTAAAGAATTCTAAATAAAAAGAACCTGAAAAAAACGTTGGTATTTTTTTTTGTTTTTTTTTGGGGGCACAAATGAAGAACTTCATTGTAAAGAAAACCAGAATAAATACTAAAAAACCCCACCACAGGAGGAGTGTACCATAGTGCTCAGCACTCTGAGAAAACCAATGTTAGATTGATTCAACCATTGCACCACACAATGGGCATGCTGGGTTGATCAATCCATCTACTCTCCGCCTCCATGCATTCATGGCAATTGCTTTGTTTCACAAAGCCCAAATAAATCCAGCTATTACCCTAGGTATTAAATCAGCCAAGGTGGTTCTTGAATTGGATGCATTACCCCGGGTATTAACTTGACCAAGGCCAATTTTTTGAATTGCATCTAGAGACTGAACTATCCTTCAATGCCTTACACTACAATTTACAATGCAATTCAATGAGTTTTCTTTCAATGAAGGCACTCAACAATTACAACTCATTATAGAACTCATTGAAATTAGCCATGGGAAAAGTTACAATGCAATGCAATGAGTTTTCTTTCAATGAAGGCACAAGGCACTTACAACTTTTGCATTTTAAGGAGAAGGCAATTATAACAAAGCTCATTGAAATCAACCATGCAAAAAATTCAGCTAAGGAATCCATAATCCATGAAGATTCTTTATCCACAATAAAGTTAAGAATGAATAAAAAAAATTTAATTCAGATCTTTGCCTTTTTTTTGTCCATTGAAGAACAAGGAACATCTAAAACCAACCAAATGAAAATAAAAAAGGGAAATTAGAAATCACAAAGATTTGAAAAAAATTCACTCAACTTCATCCTCAAACTTTGCATGAATCTCTTCTATCAACTCTAATTTTGCCAAGCATGCACCCACAAAGTCAAAAGGCTTAGAACACCTAGTCCTTGCATCATTAAGCTTTAACAAAAATCTTTTGGTCAAGGTTGCAAATAACACTTTTTAATTGAAAAATTTGAATGCAAATATCAAAAAAAATATAGTGTTATTGATAACACAATGCAATTGCATTTTGATAAGGTTTACATTTTGGAACAACAAAACATGAATGGCAACCTATGATCAATAACAAATAACAAGTTAGATTAAAAAAGACCATGCATAAGCTAGATATGGATCCAAGTTTGACCATTTAAATTCATGGATGGCAAAAGAAACACCTTTACAAAAAAAAAACATAAAATTCAAATCAGTCGTCATATATCTCAAATGATGTCAATTTAGCTCAAATCAGCCAACAAAGACCTCAATTCAACTCAAATTAGTAAAGGAAAACATCAAATCAACCACCATAAATCTCAAATGATGTCCAATCTACCCCCATGAAACTCAATTGAGTTCAAATTAGTCATCATAGAGCTTAATTTAGCTCAAATCAGCCATGGAAGAACCCAATTCAGTTTGCATTAGCCAAGGAAGTGTTGTCCAAATATTGACATCCAAAGATGAAAACTGCATGTGGCTATCAAACGTTTTGCCAAGGCAGGTTCCGCATAATTTGTCAAGATCTTGTTTGCCAATGCAAAAAGAACTTCTTCAGTGAAAACTTTCCTAAATGAGAAGTTCATCCTCAAGCACAACTAAAAAGCCAATCTTTGCAACCAAATAGAATCAATTGTCCTTAGTGGCAAAAAACTTTTAATCACAAATAACATTATATCCTCAAAGTACTTCTTTTGGGTCTCTTGATTTGTTTGGAACGGATGTGAAGAGGAAAAAAAACTAGAAGTCAAACTTGGGGTTACATTCTACAGTTATTGGTTCCCAATCAAGAAGACCTTGAGGACCAGCATGATGTCCCTTTTTAGACCTCTTAAGTAAAAAGGCATGCTCTTGCTCCACATGTTTAATCATCATTAATATGCCATGAGCCATGTTATAAGCAATGAAGCCTTGTGGCATCTTGTGTGGAAGGCTAAAATTTTGTCATCATTAATATGCCATGAGCCATGTTATAAACAATGAAGCCTTGTGGCATCTTGTGTGGAAGGCTAAAATTTTGTCATGCCTAATATGTCATGAGCCATGTTATAAACAACAAAACCTTAAGGCATCTTGTGTGCAAGGCTAAAATTTCAAGGCCCATTGATTCATAATGATGGAAAACACATTGCATAGTTTGACTTTATTGCAAATTAATTTCTTGATTGTTGTTTACCTTGAAGAATGCCCAAATGGTTAAAGTCTTTTGGTGAGGTTTCTAGCACATTATTGCTTTTTCAAGGTCTTTAATAATGCATCTTGCACTACAAGATCATTAGTGCTACCGTTAGGTAGGCTCTCCTACTCCACACCATTCACAATATTGTTTTTACTACCATATCATGCAATGTGCCCATTAACAACACATAATGAATCAAAAATTTCTGCATTACCATACAAAGCTAGAGATTCCATGGTAGCACTAGGCTGGAAAGGTCGGATAAAGATGTGTCAAAGTTGCCAAGGTATTATGGTATACAAAAAGGTAAAATCTAATGCACTTGTAACATGGAAATCCAACTTGAAACACATAAGGAAAAACATGCCATCAAAATGAGAGTCAACAATGTTTTCCTATTAATGAAGATAATATAAAATTTGAAACTTGACCAATGAAACTCCTAAAATAAATCTATAAGGATGACCCCAAACATGAAATAGTTGAAATCGTGTTTAGATTGGGCTTCCAAGAAAGAAAACACTAATCCTCTAAAAAGAAATTCACCTTACAACAGATGTTTCATAACTACTATGTCACAAGTCTGACATTGTCACAAAAATAAAACATGGACACATATCATCCCCTCTAAGCTAGACTAAAGGTTGTCATCCACAGAATAATTAACCAACCTTTTGATACATGGTACATAATGAGATTGTATGGAAAAATGCTTTGTATTCTAAACTTGTGAACATGCTTTGGAATTGAAACAAAAGAGATGAAACTCCCAAACTCACTTCTTGGGTATGACTTTCAAGTTCAAACACTAACTTCAACATCATTCACATTATAAATTCAAGATGTTGGTGCAAAGTCATTGAGCTCGAAAGAGGTATCCATGTGCCTCAAATAGTTTTTTGAATTTTCAATAATATTATTTCATGAATACATATGTGTAAGACTTTGGGGAACTAGGCTTGAAAATCGAAAGGCCAAATGGAACTATATATTGGAACCAAATTTGATGCCAAATAAGAATCATACAAAAGTCCCATAAAAGTAAATGTTCGCATACACATCAAAACCTAGAAGGCAACCATCAAAATGAAATCAAAGAAGCCTTAAAACTTAACAAGCTTTCATAGCAAGAATTTTTCCTTCTTTTTCACGAAGGCACAAAATTTGCAATAAGTTTGGTGGACATTGTTAATGGCCCATCTACTACAAAGATCACGCACACAACCAATTTTGTGGGAGTACCCGGTTTGGGGGGTTAGAATTGCTGGTTTTGGTCAGTAAAAACCAAATCAGAACTGGGTCTGGGTTTCAGAATCATTTCTAGAATCAAACCTGTTTTGCCTAAAGAGCCAGACCAAGAACCAGATTCTTGAAAGTACCAAGCATATGTATGTGTAGGAGCAAAGAATGTAATAGCACATGTTCTATGGAACTTGAATTTTTCTTGTTATTTTTAATTGCAATTGAGTGGGGTTGAATTGGGCTGCTCAACTTAGGTGGTTTGATTGTGGGTGAAAATGAGCAAAGTCTTTCAAAGATTGGATTCAAGTCTTCTCCATTTGATGCAATGTATCCATGCTTAGTTTCTTGAAAAACTATTATGGTTTTCTGTATCATTTTATGCACAACTGAATGTATATAGATTGAATGTTTTGTCAAAATAGCTACAATATGATGATCTGCTCTTTATGTGGCCCATTTTAGCTTTTATATTTGTGGGTCTTCTCCGATTCTTTCTTTTTCGGTTTGGGGGGGGGAGGGAAGCAAATGGACAAAATCCATTGCAAAGAAGGAACATAAAACATCACAGGCAGGGGGCAGGAAAACCTGGCCCCGTTCTTTTTAGGCCAATTGTGAGCATGGTGGAGCAGGACAATATATCTTTCAAATGTGTCCTACTCCAAGATTGAAGCCACTGCCTGATGAGACTTCACAAAGGAGGAGCTGCAACAGACCTAGTTTCTTCCTCACAAAATTACAACCTTCAGTTAAAAGTTAAAAACTCGCAATCTGTAGATTTATATATCTGTAGAGCATAAATTGAGCCATATTGAACACTGTACAGATTTCTATGTGTTCAAGATCATGCTCGATTTTGCAATTAATCAGGATCATGTAGATCTGATGAACAGAGTTGAACTAGCACAGTTAATCAGCCATGTGTGAGGTGGATCTTGCCATCAATTCCAGATCAGTCATTTGTGCAATGAATCAAACAGGACTGATCAGCTTATACACCATAATATCATCCTTCCTTCAAAGCTGCGAAGTTGAACTTATCTGTCTTGTCCAGAATCTGAATGCATCAGATTTAAAATATCAGCTCCCAATATACACAGCTCCAATTAAATATCACCAAGGATGGGAAATATGGGAAAACACAAAACTTGAGCAAACTTGAAACGGTAGTTATATACATCCATGTGGGTGAGAGAAAACTGAAAGTTAAAACTAATGAATGGATAGTGGATATGTGCAGCAATTCCATGTGCACCAACTAGTTTTGTGGGTGAGTAAAATTATCAGGTGTGCAATTTGAGGGCAAAGTTGAGTCCATGCAATGAAACACCGAAATTTTATTATGGGAGGAGAGTGGTTGCAAGAGCATACATGTCCAGAGCTGCTGCACAAAACTTTTCCTTCAAGTTCCACTAGTAACTACTGCTGGCCAAATAGATTGAGTGTCAAGATATATAATGCCTGGAACTATGGGATTACAAAAAAAGACTATGGTATGTGGTGCTGCCTACCACATCCCTGATCAATATGTATAAACCCAGCCCATATTTGTAACTTAGCTTAATATTTATGTTCAACTATCAACCAAACCTGTCTTCTGAAAAAAATAAATTAAATTAAAATTTTAAAAAAATCAACAATGTGTTTTATAACCATAGACCCCAACAACAGTCTTCAACAGCAGCAGCTGCTGGCTCATGCACCATAGCTGATGCTTCTGCTGCTGCCTGTAGTAGTAATAACTGCAGCTCCATTTCTTATATAGTAAGAAAAACATGAAGAAGAAGAAGAAGACTACTCTGGAAATCAGTAGTCTGCTGTCAACAAACTAACCACCCTTCTCGTGCGTTCATGAGGCCCACCCCATCTCTCACACTAATGCAAAACATGCTGCACACTGCAAGGGGTGTTGCAAGAAAGAATGTTGTAGTACTTGCACTCCACCACCACCACCTCACCATGATATAGTTGATAAATTTCATACTCCCACAAAAAAAAAATTCCATTTACTCACTCCCATGACCTCCTGCAGCCATCTGCAGAAAACCCATCCACCCAAAAAAGAAAAATAAGCAAAACTCATCACAAAACATAATAATTTTCCTGGCATTCCTTCAGGAGGAAATCATTGAGTTTGGAGTTCGTGAGATCACGCAGCTGCTTTCTGAGAACTAGATGATCCGGAAGTTACTAGTTCTGAAGCAGTTCTAGAGATTGAAATCCTAGTGTGCAGCAACCAGCATTGACATTGACATTGAAATAGACATTGACTCTAGAGCCTTGAAGGAAGTGTGGGATTACTCCTACCTGCAAATTGTAGTCAATCATGGCAGATGGTTGTCAGATCCGTGGTGCTCAGTAGGGAGCAGGGGGAGGAGGTGGAGAAGGTGGAGGAGGTGGAGGAGGTGATGCGTAGAAGGGTGGAATCGAGAAGGGTGGCCATGCAAAGCTAGAAAGAGGAGGAGAACACTCAAACAGCATTTTCTTGGTGCCGGCCAAGAAACTAGATCGGCCTGCTGCCTCCACCTGCACGGTGCCAATGCTTGCCAATACGATGAGACCCAAGAGAAACAACGCTAGTGCTTGAGCTCCCTTCATCTTTCCTTCTCCTCCTCTGCTCACAACGTGAGCAGATTCAGCTGATTTGATTTGAGTGAGGTGGAATCACGCTGATAAGTCTTCACGGCACAAGAAGCAAAAAGAAGAAAGAAAGAAGACCAAACAACTGAGCTTCTCAATGGGAAAATGAGAACTCAGGAAAGCTTCATATATAGGCAGGCAACCCAGCAGGCACCTCCTCAGTCCTCAGTCCTCAGTCCTCACCACCTCAAGTTCAAACCCATGATTGCAGTCTGCAGTCTGTACTTCTGTACCCCACCCCAACTCTTGTACAACAATTCCACAAGACAAAAAGGTTCACTACTCCTGCCTGTAAAAGACACAAAGTGCAGGTGCCAATCAGTTGGAAACCCAACAACCCCACAAAACCCCCAGTCCCTCTCCCCCCCCCCACCGTCTCCCATCTCCCCCTTTCTTCTTCCAGGTTCTAGGCAATAAGAGCAGCTCCACTGGTACTTAGTATGTGACTTTGCAAAAATGTTTCTCACATCCAAGATTATTAGTTCTTGACCTTTTGTTCCAACCTCACCCATAAAACTAAAACTGGGACTGCAATCAAACAGGGTTGGAGACTGAGGTGGGAGACTGGTTACTTAGTAATAGCAACCCACCTGGGACAAATCAAACAATGTCGCCAATCAACAACAACAGTAGGTATTATGCTCTCTTGTGCCATTAACTACCAAGCTAACCGTCATGTGGAAAACAAATGCAGGGCCTCAAACCGTTTTGTTGAGCCAAACCACTTCATGTTTTGAATTTTCTTCATCCAATTTTTTTCTTTTGCTGGGCCACATATTGAGCACAGGTGGAGCTGATCTAAGATGATTGATTCCCCACTTGCCTGCACCACCACCACCACCTCATTACTGATCAGATGATCATTCATTCCTCTCTCCCTCAGACTCCCTCTCATCTCTCTCTCTCTCTCTCTCTCTCTCTCTCTCTCTCAGTTAAAAGTTACTAGAATGTGTGTGTTTGTGTGTGTCTCTGTGTGTGTGTCCAGACTCCAGAGCATGAATGTTTTGTGAGTAGGAGATGGCTGGCTTCTGACAGCTACCATCAAGAAGAGACAGAGGGAAGGTGGGAAAGCTGCAAGCCTTGGCAGATGCTCTTCTTCAGTCTTCAGTCTTCTTCCTTTCTCAGTGTTCCAAGCACAAAACCCTCAACCCCAGCCCAGCTTTCTCCAGCACTTAAACCCTTGCCTGCTTCTTTGAATTTCCTTTCAGCAATGGACCCTTTTTTTCCCCTTAGATTAAATATATTATTTTTACAAATTATTTGAAATATTATTTTTATGAAAAAAATAATTTTATTCTCTCTCTTTTTTTCCATTTTCCCCCAATCCTTTGGTTTGGAAAATTTTGTGATATTTAGCTAAATTAGTTTAAATTACACTAATTTTTATCCCCCAAAAAATTCCAATTTTTTTGTTTTTACCACTTGGTGGAAATTATTCCCCCCAAAAAACATTTATGCCATGTGGAGCGCAACATCAAATTAATACCTTTTTCCGAATTTTTTTCCCTAGACATTTTGTAGTATTTGCATCCATAACCACACATGTGCTTCAACTTGATTAATTGTTTAATTGCACTTATCAATTCTTTAACCTTGTTATTGTCCTTCTCAAAGACCATTTTGTAAGATCAATTTGATGCAAATGAGATCTCAGAGGAGGTCACCCTTTGTCCAAGTATTGTGTGCCGCCTATGGTCAACCGGATACCTATCATTTTGTTAACTAATTTTAAATGGGATGACATGTACTATCTAGCCATATATACATTGATAAATATATATGCTAAATTTTGGTAATTGATAAATATATGAACTTATATACAAAGTGAAACAAATTCAACTATATTTTTAAATTCCATTTCTAAGTAAGTATTTTCAATGCTTTTAGTAAGCATAGTTGATTTTCTGAAATTCTATGAAACTTATCTCCAAAGTAATTTTTTTTAAAAAACCTTGTTTTGAATTCACATGATTTTAATGGAAATGTAAGTAATTGCCTTGTGATTAAATCATTGCACAAATATCTCAACCTTCCACCAATTTCAAATTTCAGATCTCAAGTTCTTCCAAGTTTTGAATCTTTTTGAAGTGGGATGATAACAAAATCAAATCACAAGTTGAGAGGAAAAACAAGCATTATTATTATTATTAATTAGAAATATGAAATTTTGTATTATTATTGTCCCATCATTTTAGTTGGAAAATTGGGTTTAGGGTTTAGGGTTTTGCGTCTTGGCGACATATAAAAAGCCAAAATATGGCTGGATTCCTGATTTTTTCTACTTTAGTCTTTGAACTGTAGCCAAATTTGGCTAAGGCCTCTTGTTGCTGATTAATAGACCCTCTACTTCACAAAATTGCAGAAAAAACCCTACACCAGACATGACAACACACTCCATCTATTAAAGGAAGGTAGTTTATTTATTTTGTTTGTGAAATTGAGATCTCCCAACCCACTTGGGCCAATGGCACAACCCACACTATATATGATGTATGGGCCCATTGCTTGGGTACCATATATGTATATGTTATATACCATTGTAGAAAAGAGCTTACTTCCCAAGACCTTGCCCTTGTGAACAAAAAACTCTTAATGTTTCGGAAGGTACTTGGTCCCCCAAAGACGGTCCATGGGTTAACATGTTTCAACTTTTGAGCAAAAAAATTCCTCTAGTAGGTACCCAAGAGTCCATAGCAAAACATAATTGCCACAATATTCATTAACTAACAAAACAAACCATCATCATATCCAAGGTGAATCGGTCGTCGGCATTCCATTGTCATCCAAACTTGGTGTTATTTGATTTTTAATACATCATTTTTGTATAGGTAATTTGAGACTTCAAAATACAAACTCATCTAGGTAAATGTACAAAGATCTAGATATCATAAAAATTCCCAACCTAGACAAATGTGAGGGTTTAAAGTGCTTACTAAAATTCTCATCCCATTTAAGGGGCAAACTACCGGAAATTTTGCCTTGTTTTCAAGTTATGGATATGAATAAGTACTATTTTTCTACCATTTATTTAAAATAGGCTAATAATGGGAATTTTATTTTTTTCCTTCGACCTTTCAGATGGGGTTTTCAAATTTTAGTGGTGGAATGTGAAACCTCACTCTTCACTCACATTACGAAAGCGTATTTACCAACCCTCTTATCACCATCAACAAATTGACCTAGGGTAAAATACATGAAGATAGTTATAGCCTATGGTAAAGCATGGCTAAGTTTGAAATATTTACCAAAAGATTTTGGCAACACCAGCCTCATTACCAATACCTGCCTGGTAGGGAATCAAGGTAATAACAGGACTATATCGGTCTCGATACTAGGTATATATACTATACACTTGTCACAAACTAGCCAAAAATCAGCCTTGAACCCTAATACCAGGCCCAAAGATAGCGTGAAGAGAGGGTGACTTTACAGATAACTCTAATTGCCCGCACAAGCATACAGCCATGCTTTAAGAATAAGCACCACCAACATCAATCCTTCAACTTTCATGATGAAAGACTACCATTTGCTGAAACATGTGGAGTGCTCAAAAACACACACACACACACAAACACCCCTCTAAGGAACTAACTTGCTGACACCAGTCCCATCCCCATTATTAACCCCATGTGCTAGTGGAGTGTAAGAAACGAAGCGAATGAGGTGATCAGAAACTCATTTGAAGCCACCAAACAAAAAGTCTCAAAATCATTTCTCAATTTTGGTGTTTTTGTTTTGTTTGTTTCTTTGTTTGTTGCAGTGGGCAGCTGCAACATCAACTGCCACTCCTCCAAATTGTGATCTCAAAACATTCATTTGGAGATTCACTATGACATACATACCTGTCCAAGTGGTCGGGGGTTACCAGATATTTCTTCGGGTTATCTTACTAGGTAGTGGTGAAAAAGATCGATCTTAATTAATCCTCAAGACTCTCAGGTTCAACTTTCAAGCTGAGATTTGGATGAAATTATTAGACATAAAAGTTATTTGTAAAGTCACCCTATCTTTCACCACCTATTCCCTCTGCTTTCACCCCTTATCCCCTCTTTCTTTCAGCGGTATCCGCAAAGTAAGGAAATTTTATTAAATCTCAATATGAAATGCTAAAACTTAGCATTTGATGCACAAGGTTCGAGTCTAATTATAGTAGGCCTACAGGTAGGAGCAGTGAAAATATGTAGCAGCAGTGGAGGCGCTCAGGAACAAAGGAAAGAGGAGATGAAACTCAGTTTACCACCAAAATTGGTGGAAAAACTAGTTTGGGTCCTTGTTATTTTGTTTTGTAAAATTTCATTCCCAGAGTTACACATTTGATGCCTTATTATGCCGAAACTAGCCGTTCTCGCCCCCTAATCGCCTGACTTTAGGGATAACTTTATAACCCAAGTTTTGATATGACCCTCATCAATTCGTGGAGAGGCACATGATTTTGGGCATAATACGTCCCAAAAATTCACCAATGCCTGCAAGAGCAGGAGACCTTTTCCAGGTGTAATGAACAAAAGTGTTTTAAATTGTATAATTAGGATGGCATCCAGATGGCCGAAGAAGGTCCCTTCAATTCCTGAAAGCCTTTTCCTTGAAGGCAGGTAGGTAGGTAGGTGCATCCAAAATACAAGAAGAAAAACCCAAAGAGTACTTTACTAAGCAAGAATAAATCTAGATTAATTTATTGGGTTTTTTTCCCATCGACTACTTCTTTCATTTTTTAAATAAAATTTGGGAAAATTTGGGATTTTTCTTTCTAGAGTAAAATTTGAATTATCTTGTTGCTAAATTTTTTGGGAGAAAAAAAATCATCAATTTTTTTTGTATCAAAAATGTGAAAATAATAAAAACCCTATTTGGGGAATGGGCAAAACTTTCATAGGTGAATATTTCTAAAATATAACTACTAACATTGAAACATAACTAAACAGCCATGTAAAGTAAATATTTGTAAAGAATAACATAAGTTTAGGGTTTATAAATTCACCAATTATTCTTCACACATGGTTTATGCATTCACCAATTATCCTTCACACGTGTGATTATGTTTAGGGTTAGGGTTTATGCATTCACCAATTATTCTTCACACATGCGATTATGTTTAGGGTTAGGGATTATGCATTCACCAATTATTCTTCACACATGTGATTATGTTTAGGGTTAGGGATTATGGATTCACCAATTATCCTTCACACATGCGATTATGTTTAGGGTTACCGTTCATGTATTCACCAATTATTCTTCACACATAAGATTATGTTTAGGGTTAGGGTTTATGCATTCATCAATTATTCTTCACACATATGATTATGTTTAGGGTAAGTTTATGCATTCACCAATTATTGTTGACACATGTGAAGCAAATCTCACACTCAAAAGTGTAGGCAGGGTATGATGAACACTTGTGAGCAAAATCTTTCAGGCCTTTGATGGGTGGATGGCTATGGTGCTGCTGCTGGCTGGACACAACCACCATCTTCAATGCTGGGCTCTTTTGTAGTAAGCAATGTCATGTGGCCATGGTGGCTGCTGCTCTGCTGGTAGGTAACTGGATTTCTTCTTTGCCCAGCAAATGATTTGCCCAAAAGAACTGGTGAAAGTTCAGAACACACACACACCCAAATTGAGCATTTCCTTCCTTGCCTTGTCTTTGGTGTGTCAAATTGAATACTGAGAATTTTCTTGCTGCACAACTTTGGAAATGGGGAAATTCCAGCATTGCTATCAACTGAAATTCATCAGCTTTTATAAGAGAGAGGAGAGAGAGAGAAAGAAAAAGGGAGGAAGGAAGGAAGGAGGGATTGAAGGAATCCAAAGGCACACCACCACCTACTAAAAACTCAATAACTATAGCCCCATTTACACTTTGGCCCAAGCCCAAAAAATCTCTGGCCCAACTTAACCCACCCAAGGTCACCTCTTGGACCAACTTGAGCCCATTAAAAAAATTGTAATTTGTTGGCTTAAGGGCAAGGAGTGTAACGCCAATGGATACAAGATATGGGACCAACCCCTCCTTTTGTACCCTCCTTCCCGTCCCCCCCACTCCTTCCGTCCACAAGATGGCTTCCATTCAATCACAATGATTAAAAACATATGAATGGACCAAAGATTCAAACTCTTGGGTCAAGCCCAAGGAGTTGGGTTTTCATTTTATGATTATTCATAACTAACCCAAGAATTTGGTGCCAAAACACTACCATAGGTGATAGCATTTATTTTATGTTGAAATGTCGTCAAATTTTGATCTCAATTAGGGAACACCTACCATCAAGCCCCAAAAATTATGAGTTTCTTTTGCACAAAATCATAGAAAGGTTAGAAGTAGCGCTTGTTGCTTCCCCCCAAAACATTATGTGTAAATCCTAAAACCATCACCACATCATACATGGAAAGCTTGTAAGGGGAGCAACAACCAAATCATGCAATGAGAAAAAAAAAATTATGCTGTATTTTGAATTCTTCCCAATAGTAACCATGCATTTTCCAATTTTCTTACCAAGCTTGCATCCATCATGTTTGGGTACAACTTTGCAAATAAATTTATACCAATTCCACCATGACATCCTAATTGACTTTCATCTTGTGAATTTAATCTTCCATCTTTGAAAGCCATACATCCACCACCTTTCGATCATAGGTGCCAAAATACCTTGATTTTTTAATAAATCCCAACCTTCTTGGTAGTCCTCCTTTGAGGAAATTGGCCAAGTTGGTGAAATTTCAATTAACCCATGTTAGACTTGGGTTAATTGCATTTTCACTAGCTCCTTGCAATTAAACAAAGGGGGAATTTTTTTTGAAATGAAAACTATGTGTAGTTGATTGTAAACTCGAACTATTGGTCATATCAAATTATAAAAATTAAACAAAGAGAATAATTAATGTGATTGGAGTCAATTTTTGTTCTCAAATTAGCCATGGGTTCACATGGACACATAACATTCATCGTAATCTAAACTTGGGAGAAAACACCACCTTTCTTTATAGAATATATTTTGTTTTGCAAATTTTGTTTTCACTTTTCAAATGATCATAACTTATGTAACAAAATTATTTTTTATAACATGAACCTATTGTTTTTGTGGTTAATAAGATGTTTTCAACAAATTAGAGGCCGCTTCATTTGAACCAAATTTGGTCCCAAAATTCTTGTGAATTCTTCCATCAAAATATCAATTTCCAAAGTGGGAATGAACTTGGAAGTCATAAAAGTTATTTCCTTGCATTCTCACACATTTCCCATTCACCTTAAGAATATGTTTGACAAGTCATGCTTTGGTTTCATTTTCCTTACCAATGTTGGTTACAAACCCAAAGTTAGGGTTATTAAATGGATTTTTTTAAGGGACCAATAAAATGTGTTTTTAATTTTTCATTCAAATATTTAATTATATGTAATTTTTTTTTTAGATTTATATTTTTTAATACAAACTAAACACAAACAAACCCACAATGTTAATAAGTATTTGTAATTCATAAACAAATGCTTTCAAGTTCAATTTTTATAACAAATGGCATCAAAAAAATAAAATCATTAGCTTAAAATAATTTTAAATTAAATGGCCTAAAATAATCAAGGGGGGAATAATTTAAAATATAATAACATAGGATAACCAAAAGTGAAATAGCTGAAAATAGGCAAAAATAGCCTATGACTAACCTAAAATCTTAGTTCATAATAGTTTTTAAATAGTTTATGGTGACCTACATTAATTTAATAAAAATTAAAAATATTAATCTATATTAACTTGGAAATAGCCTAGAATTAACCAATGAGCCTAACTTATGATATCCTACACATAGGTTAGAAAATTTATGTGCATAATAATGTGGTGACAAATTATTTCACTTATTTAAATAATGATCCAATGGTTAAAGATTTGTTATTTAAACATGGAGGTCAAAGGAGGTGGAGGGTTCAAATTTTCACACTTGCACTTTAAATTGATAACTTATGTGTGCTAACCTAACCTAGGTTCTTAACTTAAATTAAGCTCCTAAATGTTTAACCTAAATTAGGTTCCTAACTTAACTTAAATATGAATCAAAAACTTAGCCTAATGTGAGGCAACTTTTTATCCTTCTATTTTTGGTTCTATGAAGTGATTATACTCGGAGGTACATGTGCTATTAATGAAAGAAAAATGCAAAGCGTATCTTTAAATATTAAGTTGCATTTGTGGTTGAAAACAAATAATTTACTTCCTATGCATCATTTATGATTTGCAATTGATAGATATATTTTATAAGTTCAAACACTCCAAATCCTTAAATTTTATGTTAAATTGTCACCCACTTAAACCAACTTTTATGGATTTGACTTTTTGTTCAACTTGACATTAAACCTCTAATCACTCAAAACATTGTTCCTATCACATGTGTTATCCAAATGTAACTTGCATTAGTTCATCGGGTAGTTAGTTACAAAACGCACCTACTTACCAAATTTCAAATTCTACAGGCAAATCAATAAAAAGTTGTGCCATAGAACCTGAAAAGGTTTCACAAAGGAAAAATGTTCAATTTGACAATAGACCTCTAGTCACTCGAAACATTGTTCCTATCACCTACATTATCCACATCTAGTTTGCCTTAATTCATTGGAAAGTTAGCTACAAGCACATCTACCTACCAAATTTCAAGTTTTGCACCTAAATCATAAAAAAATTATGCTACAAAACCCAAAAGGTCTTGTGAAATTTCTCTAAGATTTCAAGCTCCCAAAACTACCCCTATTCACTTCCATTCTTTCAAAGGTATTACTATCAGGCAATCTATTCTTTTTTTTTTCACCATCTACTAAGACTAATCATTTTTCTCCTCCCAAGGAAAAATTGTAAGAACAAGTTTTTCAAAATTCAAATCAAAAATTATATGTGGAAAAAAAAAGCCTCAAATGATCCAAATTCGCGCCTTAAAAGAAAAAAGAAAGGAATGAGGTGAATGAAGACCCCAACTCGGTGTTCAATGGGAGGTTTCAATGTTTGGTGGCCTTAAAAGGTTCCAAACTTAGTGGGCTTTGAAAGGAAAAGGAAAAACATCATTTTCACCTCTTCTCACTTTCCCCCTCAACAAATTTTATTTAATCTTTTTTTTTTCCATTTATTTTAAGGTTTTACTTTACCATGGTTTTAAATTGTTACTTTGTAGTTTTCCTTCCTTTTCCTTGACCTATAAATTACAACCATGCATGTCGATGTACCAAGTCTTTCACATATTCATCGTCAAGTTAATTTTGATTGAAGATTTTTTCCTTTCCTTGAATTCATGGCATTGCACATGACCACGTCTTTACGGGCCTCAAGGCACACAAGTGAATAAAGAACTGCCTTAAGAGTCATCCTTAGATATGACATTAACACAACATTTTCATGATGAAATCTTGAACCGTGAGAGGTGCGCCCTTGTTTTGAAGTTGAACCCCTTTGAACTTTGTATTATTGCATTTTTCCGAACTTTCATACCTTGGTGATTTTATTGCAAGTCGACCCCATTTTTGGCAATGAACCTAAAATTGTTTAGAAAGATTTTTGTGAAACCAAAAACACCTCCATCTTTGCATGGTCTTCAATTCTTGGCATTGGACACTATCATTGGTTGTGCATCAACTACCTCTTAATAACAAGGTGGATTACTTAGTTTGCACCATTCGACGCATCCTAAATTTCTTGCAATTATGAAATATTATTTATTTTTAGGTTTATTTCTAATCCCAACTTTCTAAAGATTTTTCACCCTTAATCATGCAATTAGGGTTCTAAAACTAAGATTACCAATTTTTGTTGAAGAAAAATAATTAACCCTACACCTTACTCATCCAATATCAAATTTTGAAAAAAAAAACAACAACAACAACCCCCTAATGCAACCATGCACACACATCATTTTTTATTCTAACATGAATTTGTTAAATAGCCTTAATAGCCTTACCACATCCTAATATCCCTGATGTAATTTCTTAAAATTGAGACTATTGCACATGGTTGTGTTGATATGGCTCACATCTAGTCAATTAACCATTAGTGAATTTGATTTATTATTATTAAATTAAATATTAATGAATTTGGTTAATTATTAATGAATCAATTATAAATGAGTTTGATTGGCTATTAATGAATTCACTTTTTTATAACAATTGGTCCTAGTTCATTAAAGGGTTGGCCACTTTTGCCATGGTAAAATTGTCAAAGTTCATTCAAAATCTAATGAAATACATAATGAACTAAGACACATATTAATGTAATGAAAAATACAAATTTAGAATCAAAACTATCATGTTAATTTATTAGTCAAAACTCATAGAACTCCATTATATATAAATGTTATAAGAAAATGTTCAAAAAATATGCATAAAAAATGTTCCCTCCAAAATATTCTAATTCAAAATTAATAACCAATAGTTTAATCAACAATCCTATTAATAATCCCTTAACATGGAATTTTTTTTAGTATTTTTTTGTGAAATTATGGTTGTGAAATTGATTTTAATTATCTTAAATAAATAATTTTAAAATTTAAAAAAAAAGTTGATGCACCTTGAAAGGTTTGGGAAACTTTTAAATATAATCCATCACAAAATATTTGTAAACCTTGATCATGTTCCTTATTTCATCAAGACAGGAAGGTGGTAAGGATTTAAAGTTTAAATTTCAAGGTTAAATCCTAAATCTTAAATCCAAGATAACAATAGCATAGGACTAAGACATGTCAACTCCAAAGTCAAATTCTTGATTACATCACATTACACAAACCAAACAAGAAGGTGGTTAATACATTTGAAACCAATTTTATTTCATTAATTCACACAAATTCAGGAGACTTATTGCTAGCTTCGACTTATAGGAAACACCACCTTCCTACTCATAGTATATGTTCTAACTCTACACACAATTACATTAAAACATAAAAAATGTGGGCATTCCAAAATTGCCAAGTTATGATTCTATAACTTGGGGATCAAGACATAGCTTTTTCAATAGTCAAGACATATCCAAACTTGACAATCTAAGACTTTATTTTATAGGCTTCAAAACAAGCTTTCCAAAGTCATATCTAGCTCTTTAATCAAAGACATGGCTTGACCTTTCAATTTGTCATTTAAATGGTCAAGAATTGTTTTGTTGGTTCATTTTTTATCTTTCAAAACCACATAATTTTTAAGTATTATATCTATTTTTCAAATGTGATCCAATTTATTGTATTATTTACAAAAAATAAATGATCTAAAAAAAAATAATTTAAAGATTTGATGCCCCAAGTTTCTTTCGAAACATAAACATTTGGATGATTGAAAATTTTCAACTTTCAAAATAGGAGTTCAACTTAAAAGTTATGGGAATGCTTTTGTTTGATTTTCACACACTTATACTTCATGTGAAATTGTGTTTGCACTCCCTTGCACTCACTCCAAGTTTTGACCATCAATTGAGTCTTATCCCAATTTAGAAGGCTTTGACTTATTTTCATGTTAAAATAACATTTTGTTGCCCATCCCAAGAGTTGATTGCACCAAAAAAAAAATTAAAAAAATTAAAAAAATTAAAAAAATTCCAACAAAAGTGAAAGTTTTGAAAATCTTCATGAAATAACCATTGTTTTAGTTGAAAAAACTTTTAATTTCATTGATGTCTCATGAAGCTTATAAGGGTAGGAGAAAAGGCCAAGATTTATTTCATGGT
Source organism: Sphagnum tenellum (assembly GCA_963921925.1). Lineage (NCBI taxonomy): Eukaryota > Viridiplantae > Streptophyta > Sphagnopsida > Sphagnales > Sphagnaceae > Sphagnum > Sphagnum tenellum. The sequence goes on along the minus strand of OY998152.1, from coordinate 3,679,249 downwards.
TTCATCTTAGGTTAAAAGACAAAGATGAATTATATGTCAATTAATAGACAAGTAGTCAATGAATATATGAGTTTTTCATATAATTATCATTTAATCCAATTTAGTTTAGTAACATGTTTTACCCATGTAACAATAATCTCTTTATAAGATACCAAGTGAAAGATAAGCACCACCAATTAAGCAAGAGTGACCCCTAAACTAGGGTAAAAATGTGTTCAATTTACACTTTGCATGCATCACAAAATTGTCCAAAAAAGTCACTGCTCTTGGAGGATTTTTTTAAGGCATGGATAAATGTGACATCTCCCCCTTACTTCATCCTTGTACCATCCTATAGGTCATATTTAAGAAGGTGGTCATTGTCACTTGCACAAAATGTGATTTGAGAGGGAGCCAAGCATCCACTTTCTTAGTGGTGAATTTTCACTATTTTTCAAAAAAGTAATGAGGAAAACTTGGAAATTATAAGTGTGTTTTCAAAAAATAATAATAATAATTCCAGCAAAAAATCAGAAGCTTCTTTTCCATAGAGATGTAGTAATAGAACTTGGCCTTTGGGTGATGTCTCTATGAGGTCATTTAAATGCAAAACTTGCATAATTGACATTTGAGTTCAGGCAAAGAATTATGTGTTAATTTTAGAACCTTGATGGACAGAATCTAGAGATGGGGGTCCCATGATATTGAAACCATACCTATTAAGTGGTGTTGGATACCATTTGGCAACCAAAGAACAATGTCATGTGCATATTCATGTCCTAATTTGATATTTTTTAGTTGAACTTCATAAATGGTTAAGGAGGTGATAAGTTGAAGTAATTACAAATTGCCTATAATCATTTCATATTCAGTCATCTCCTTTTCTTCTTTCTTGAAGACTATATTTATTAAGCATTATAAGTTTGTATGATCTTTGAATGCTCAATTTCTCCTTGCTTTGGAAAAAAATTTGTACCCAAAAAATAAAAATGATATTAAGGTGACATTACCACAACATTAATTCATATTCATAACTATATTGCTATGGTGAAAATGGCTTCCAAGTTCATAGATTGCTTGGTTGTTTTAATTTTTTGCATTACATAATGGTACATATATAATGAAATATCCAAATAACTAAATAACACTTCTAGAATTATTCTCTTGCCAATTATGTCAGATAATGGCCCATTCGTGAACCCAGCTCATGGTCATCCCTCTTTTGGCCACATCCTCCCAATGGCCATTCACCTAACAATTAATTTGGAGAGGGCTTTCCCATATTTTAGAAATCTGAAATCTGAAAAAAGAATCCCAAGGGTACACTCAAAAATCTGGAAGATCTAAACATCAAAAGTGCTAATCGGAACACTTGAAGACCCCATTGGCCATATGGCCAGCTGTTGTTGTGCATATTATGATCACTCAAAGATCTTCAAAATGTGTGATAATAGGTGGATGTTGTGTACCAGATATGAGAGAAAAGGTCCGAACAATATGATTATCATTGTTATACAGATGCCATCTGATGAAAAAGCTCCCCAATTATATCATTGTTACACAGATGCCCATTTGATGAAAAAGCTCCCCAATTATATCATGTATCATGCTGCCTTTTAACTTTTGCGACTTCCCCTAATTCCTTTCTTTTGCACATTCCTGGTTGCTAGTTGGTTAAATCTCATAACTCACATTCTTATGCATCCCATAACCAGCAAGGTCAGTGTTCTTGAACAATTGGTTATGTCTAGTGACCTGCAATGCTCTCACCAGTTACGTGGTAGACTAACATGAAAGAGTTTGAATAGGATTTCAACTACCTTCTCTCCTGGCGTTACTGCTTTGCCCCCTTGTGGCAAGTTCGAGTCCAACAACTCTTTAAATAAGAAATGTTTGGTGAAGTCACATAATGGCTTTGTCCCTTTAAGGCAAGGTAAAGTGAACAACAATTAAAATGCAAAATGTTTCCATGAAGTTAAGTTCCAAAAAAATTGAACTCACATTGTGACATAGTAACACTTGGTAAATAATTCTTCAAAATGTGGGAACAAAATGAAAACTACATGTATCTACCTTACCCTAGGGTTAGTTTCTTCATTAATGAAATTGAGGTATTAATGAATTTATCACAGGTTACAATATGAATATTTTCATTATTCATATAACAATCTCACAACAGACTAATGTAAAGATAATACTTTCAATTTTTTGAAAATTAATTGATTTTTTTTGAATTGTTCTTTTTGTCAATGTGGGAAAGTAACCATAGAGTACAATATTAAGGAAGGTAGTTTGTTTGTTTGTTTTGTTTTGTTTGTTTATCACATTGATATAATCTACCAATTCATAGAGTCCCTCACAATGGATTTAGTACTTTTGTAAGCTTGGGTGAACAAGGGTGCACCAAGGTGGTTTTGTAATATGTAGACTAATTACATGCCTATTTTTTGGGTTTAGTTGTGTTAATGGAGATGGAAGCAGAACTTGCCTTTTAACCATACCAACTCAAAATTCTTTGTGAAAATTCAATAAGGTCAAAGAAAAAATGAGAGAGCATTTAGGTCACACTTTTGATATCGTTGAAAAGTATTCAAATCAATAGGATTTTATAGACGTGATTTTGTATATTTTAAACCAAGGGTGTATAGATATTGAGTTTTTAATATATATTTTTCATCTAAAATTCAATTAAATTGCAAAAACTGATTTTTGAAGGAGAAATTAGTTGGATAATTCACAAGACTTTGAAGTTTTTCATGGAAAAAATGAACAAAATTCACAGACTTTGAAATTTTATTTTACTTTTTCATATCACCAGATTTTTATGATAAGTTCCAGTGGGTAACCAAAAATATAGAAGGATTCTTTTCTTTTTTTTCCTACTTTCATATATAATATGTAGCCAAATTTGACTAAATTATTTTCTAAACAATTGCCACTTTGGCTACATCGCAAAAGCCCTAAAAGAAACCCTGGTTACCTACTGTCTCAAACCCACAAACACTCAGGCCAAGTGGCCAAGTGGCCAGCCCAAAAACATAGTAAAAACGAGCCCAATAAGAAGTTGTCACCAAACAATTCAATGGCCTGGTGTTCTAAAACATACACAACCGAAACAAGTACCCTAGCCGTAGTACTACGCCTGCCAAATAATTATTTTATCTTAAAGATTCTCCATTTTGGGAAATTAAAATTTTTAAAAGACTCTTTATTTTTCCTTCCCCACATTTTTAGTTTTTTTATCTATATATATAATTAATTAATTTTCATTTTTTTCAAAATATAATACAAATTATTATTTTAACTTGCCATGGTACTACTACCAAAGTATATAAGTGTATCATGTCTTCTAACCCATTTTGTGTGATGAATTGTGAGAAATCTATAAAGAAGAAAAACCATGTTTAGAAAATATGTACTTAATTAATTAAGCCAAGATGGGAAACCCACCCATGAGAAGTACAAGGCAAGTAAAAAAAAAGCAGAAGAACACATGCCATAAAAGAATATAACAATCAAGACACTACTAGAAGATCATAAACTAAAAGAAGGCATCATCTATCACAAATTGGCTAGCAATTAAGGTGCACTAACTGAGCATCTCAATAATAAAAAAGCATCATTTGCCACAAATCAACTAACAATGAAAAAAAGCATCAATTATCACAAATCGACTAACTAACTAACTAACTATGAAAAAAGTGTCGATCTCTCACAAATCAACTAGCGACGAAAGTGCACTGGCTGAGCACCTCAGTAGTACTAAAAAGGTGTCATCTGTCACAAATCAGCTAGTGATGAAAGTGCACTACTGGCTGAGCACCTCATTGTAAAGAGAGAGACTCTCATTGTTAAAAGTGAAAGCTTATTTTCTAACAAAAAGTCGTTGAAGTTCATGATCAAATTGCTTGCTTTGCTGTAAAAAAAACTACCTGCAACAATTCAATTCAATTCAATTCAATTCAATTCAGCATCTCTACACACACACCACAAGTAAGTTAAGTTATGAATGAAACAAGGCATCACAAACACACTAGCCCTGCCAATAGATAGGACGTTGTACATCTACCTAGTGTGTCCACACTCTCAACACCCCAAAAAAATCCATTCAAATCTAAACACTTTCACCCAAAAAAACCAAGTTCTAATAAGGTAAAACTTCCAAAAGTTGGATCCAATGCAATAGTCCACAAGGACAGGGCCTAACAAACAAACAAACAGACAAACAACAAACAAGGCAATAACAACAAGAGGGAGGTTATTTTCCATCATATATTTTGTGCAGGGGGGGAGGAGAGAAGAAGCAGGCTACTGCAACCCCACCTACATAACCAACTACCACCAGATAGAGTAGGGTTTAGGGTTGTTACCAGGGATGATGAAATAGGTGTTCATTACCTTGACCCTGGCTACAACCTCTAGTCAGATGGATGAAAGAGTAGCATATGCTGTACAGTAGTGAAGGTTGATACCTACCTACCCACCTACCCTAACCTAACATAACCTAACATACCCTAACCTAACTTAAATTTAACATAACCTAACCTAACTTAACCTAACCTAACCTAATCTAACCTAACCTAACCTAACCTAACCCCACCCCCCCACCTCCCCCCTTCCTTTGCACTTTTGTTTGTTTTCCTACCTACCAACCTTTTTTTTTCATTAGGTAGGTCTATAAGAAAGGTTGCACAAGTTGAAATACCCAGAACTGATGATTCTTTGAAAAATCAAAGAACCGCGCAACTCGGGTTGTTACCTACCAGCTGGTGGTCAGGAGGATTTTTTTTACTGACCTCCCTATTTTGGTAGGTCTGTATGAACAGCCAGCCGGTTATATACTTACATAATCCGGTTATATACTCCTCAAACTGTCAACTATGTATGTATAGGAGGGGAAGGGTCTGTGTTTAGACCCTTCCAGGAATTGAGGCTCCCATCCCAAGGCCAATAGGCAAGGGGGGAGGGGCCACAATTCCCATAAGGGCCTAAATGCACACCACCCTTCTTCACCTATGTAAAGGGATGCTGGGAACTCTTTTAAAAATTTCCAAAATGAGGTGATTTTTGAAGGTTTCAATTGCCATAAGTGAAAACAAAAAAAAATAGTAAAAAAAATGTCCAGCTACTTCATATAATTTGGTCTTCAGTACATAGCCAAAAAATATAATATAATGTTGTGATTAAAGATTTGGCTAAATCCTTCCTACTAGGGATGATCACCACTTTTCACTTTTTTTCATCTGCCTTTGGAGGATTTGCCACTTTGGTAGCATTTTTATAATTCCTTCAAAAAAAATCCAAAAAAAGTTAGCACTTTGCAAAACCAGGGGGATGTCACAAACAAAACCAAAAACAAAACACAAAAGTATGAACAAAGTTTGTTGGCCTTGCCTACCACCATCAAGGCAAGGATATTGTGTTGAGATACATTATAGAGTATATAGTAGCTTCAGGGATTTTGACCCTTATGTAATAGGCCTATTCTTACATGAGGATTTTTGAAAGGTGAAATTTTGGCTTGTGTTGAAACTTGAGATTAGTTATTATAGAGTTATAATATATCTTGAAGGATTTTGGTTTCTTTTAGAGGATTTTCTGAAGATTTTTTTTTTTTTTTTGCATGGTGAAATATTTGAGTTTCCATAATTCTTTCCTTTTGCCTTTAGATACTTTTTCATGTAAATGGCAAGGCCCCAGTGTGACACAGACCCATCATCCCATTCACCATGAACTACCATCATTTCCCCCATTGACATCATTAGTTCCCAAATGGTTGGGTGTAGGTATAAGCAGAGCACTAAAACCTTTTTTCACTCAACTTTTCCAGCAAACAATCATACCAAAAGCTGCTACCCTGAGCTTCTGTGACACTCACATTTCTGGTAGGCAACACGAAACAAAAAGGTCTAGTCACAAGCTTTGGCTACCACACCCATGTCGGGCGGGTATTAAACCGGATTTCAAAAAACCGGTCTGGGTATCATCAGCTTGGTTCTCACAAAAAAGAATCAATGGGTATCAAAACAGTGTGATATCCAGGTTGATACCTGCATTCCAGGTATTAGTTCACCGAGAACTAGTGTGACATAGAATCACGGTGATGAAACCCAAATTGGATGATATCAACCGCCCAAAGCAAAAGGCAACAAAACTTTTGGCAATTGATGGTTATGGATGGTGAAGTCACGTGGACAATGAGCTTTGCATTTTGTGGTTTAGTTTTTGCATGTTATGGGAGACGGCAGTGTTATTGTAACCTTTGGCTTTGATTGCTCTTTGCAGTAATTAGTGTATTCTTGTTCTTAATGTTGATGGTGTGTTGCATTGTGTTTGGACGATATGCATCATGGAGTTTTGAGGGGAGTTGTATAAGGGGAGGAGCCTTGGATGCAAGGTAGCGTAAGATAGAGCTAAGTTTGTTTTTTCATGGTTGTTGTTTTAGATTTTGGTAGTTTGTTTGGTATCAAGGTTTGGCAAATATCATAGTATAAGGTTGTAGCTTTGTGTTGGTTGGGAAGAATGTCTATCTACCATGAATCACCTTTCTTTGCAAAGTCTTTCATTTTCATTGCACTATAAGCTTTAAAAGAAAAACCATAGGTTTAGAAGCAAATGTTAGGTGCCAATTAAGGAAGATGATGAAGAACTATAAAGGTTTAATGAACAGTCTGTGTGGCCAGTATATTTTCTATATAAGTAATTGGGAATTTATGAGGGACAAACATGGGTTTCATGTTTTAAGGAAAAAGTATTTGCATTTGTGGGACTCCAAAAAGGGATTGGGAATGTATTCTATAAATAGATCTAGGGTGATTGGACTCATTTTGTTGATGAATTGTTTATTATTATTCTATTATTCTTTGTTCAACTTCCTAGTTGGAATTCTATTGTGGGGGAAAACATAAAATCAACTCTTGCAAAATCTCAATATGTTGTGAAAAGCCTAGTATTTTCTACAACTCTGACAACTTCATGAATATTCTTGAATCTTCAATATTTATTCATATGATGTTCTTGTTTGGACTCTATGTATGTTAACAATAGAATTGGTCCCATTCTCTTTCGGTGACAATAGCTAGTTCCCTTAAGATCTTACAAATCTTGAACTTCAAATAGGTCATATGGTTAACACCTAGGTCTAGTTATTAATTGCGGTTTAGGACATAAGAACATAGGATACCTATGAATGGAGTTTAGACTCTAAGTTACAAGTTACCTATGTTTAGGTTAAGTAGGACTATTATTTAAGGTCAAGGTTTTAAATAGGTAGGTAGCATCCCAAACTTTCAATATCACAAAATTTCAATTGAATTTGTGTGAAAATTGTAAAACAATATGTCCAAGCAAAATCCATGGGTTTCAAAATGTAAACCTAACATGAAAATACATATATTACCTTTTACATGAATGATGTGTTTTTTCTAATTATGATTTTTTGATGTGAAATATGTACAATTTACATTTCAACTAATATGTGCAATTATCATGATGTAATTTTACATAAAACTATGTGATTTTTTTGTATTAAACATGAACATTCATGTATGTCATTCAATAATAATGCCTCATTCATTTGAATACTTAAGATATTGAATATGTACAAATATCATTCATATTAACTATAGCATCGAATTCATGCAATTTTTGTATAAACCTATGAAAATCAAATTTTATATAAAATTTGTACAAATTTATGAAGTTTGGTAAATTTGTGATGAATGAATGGAGGTGTTGCACTTGTCTCATGGGGAACAAAATTTGAGCATAATAAAAAGCCCAACTACTTTCTTGTGTTTAGGGTCTTTAATTGTTGACTTACATTTTTTTAAAATTGTGAAACATTTTTGCATTTGCATATTTTCATCAACATATTTTTTACATTATACGTCATGTGAAAAGTGAATGATTATATATATCATACTTATAAACGTTTGCAAATGTTTCCATTGTTGAAAATATTATTTAAATTTTTAAAATTATAATATAAGAATAAAAATCAGCACATGTAATGTTTTAGATTTTCAACCATATTTTGCTAACATATATTTTTTAAAATGGAACCAAGTCCTAGAGATGAACGATACGATGTATGTATGAATAAGAATGAATTTTCACTGGAGGAGAGAAATGAAAATGATGAATTTACAAGGTTTGAAACATTACCAAATTTTGAATCAAAAAACGATGATTCAATGTAATTAATTCTAAAAACATTGCATGAAAAAAAAGTTAGTTGAAATCTCATGGAAGAATTTCCAGCTTAATCAATTTTTTGTGTCAATGATTTGTCAAAAGTTAATATCAAGGTGCCACAAATCATCCATTATGTTGTGCACTATAATAATCTACTCAATTTTAAACCAACAAGGTGCAAATGGGATAACATAAACCACACCCACCTACTTTTTTATTGCCCTTGTGACTACTTTTTTGGAAATATAGCTAGAATATTCTTGAAAAAAATTTTGAAAAAAATTTAATTTTCAAAAAAAATCTTCATACTATTTTATTAAGGTTTATGTAAAATATTTGGCCAAAAATGTCATTTTCAAAAAAATTAAATCCATTTACAAATGCTTTTACTATTTAAAAACAAATGTTGCAATGTTTAATGAGTGGTTTTGTTTATTTTTTACTCATTGGATTAATTTCAAATTAATTCACCTGTTCCCATGATATGTTACAAATACACATATATAAACACATCTTACAATTTCAACATTAAATTAAATTATGATTTTAAAACATAATAAAACCAAGCAAGCATTACATTTGTTATGGTATGTGTTATTGCAACTACACCCAACAAACAAAGTTGAAGAAAGGTTTGATTTCATATTTCAAGAGTAATGGTGTAATTGTATTGAAAAAAACATGTGCATACAAATCATGATTAATTGAAATGAACAACATGAAAAGTCTAATAAAAATACAAGTTGCAAAGAAAAGGCATGTAATAAATTCAAATTTAATTTTTAACTTTCACTATGAGAAATTATAAAGTTTTACAACTAGGCTTGCAATTGGGTTTTCCAGTTGCAATGGACACTTGCAACTCATGGTATTTATACAACCTTGAGTGCTAATGGACAAGTTGTAGCAATTGCAATGGACACCCTATGTTGTATAAAATATCGTATATACGATGTTATTCACATGCAACTATATGCAATTGTTTTGCAATTAATCTCCATGTTAAATTCTCATGCACATTCCAACATGGTGAACAAAATGCCAACATGGCTTTTCATCCATTTGTCAATGAATGATGTATGTTAATACCTTTTGTAATTTACTTACAACTATTTTACAACTAGTTTAACAAATATAATCTTTAATTATTTCATTCATCCATTTGATGAATGCATTATATTTTTATGTTTTATGACTTATGTACAATTATTTTACAACCAATTCAACAAATATATTTTTTCATTTTTTCATTCATCCATTTGACAAATGGATTATAAATATCCTTATCTTTTACAACTTATTTACAACTATTTTATAACTAATCTAACAAATATATTTTTTAATTATTTCATTCATCCATTTGAGCAATGAATTTTATTCCTATCCTTTGCAACTCACTTACAACTAAAAATGAAATGAAAATAAAGGATTCAGTGACTAATTTGCAACTAGGTGTTTAAGTTTGGGTTTCAAAACAATTGTATGGTAGTTGATTTTAATGGTACTAAACAACTAAATTGTAACTTACAATGCAATTATACAAACTTCACACAACCATTATCATGCTGTTTTAATTATAATAAATAATGTTGAATTGCATTGAACATCATTATTTATAAACATGAAATGGATTTGAAATTTTAAATAGATTTACATTCCATGTTGAAGAATACAATATAAAAAAAATTTAGAAATTTTTTTTATCAGAAGACAATATAACTATGAATTTAATGTCCCCGTTATTTATAACAAACATTTTTTTTAATCTAAATAAAAGGTTGGGTCATAAAAATGATGACCCACAACAATCAAATATTGTCATCTAAAACATCATGTTTCATAAATGAATGTTTTCTTTTAGTTTTGTTGAAATTGGAACTTGAGTTGTGCAATTTCTTCAATCCACCTTATCTACTTGAAATTTGCCACGTTATGATATTTAGTTCCACATGTGAAATGAAATCAATAGCATATCATAACATTGTAATGTCAAAAATATCTAAATATTCCCTTCAATTTGAATAAAATTAATTTACAACTATACTACAACTAACATGCAACTTATCTATGACTAAAATGCAGCATATATAGAACATTGATACAAACTAAAATATAATTTGTACACTTACAAATAGAATTATATATTGTGCTAACAATCAAGTAAATTGAATTACAATTTTAAGTACTTTTGAAAGAATCTTAACTTGCATACATAATTTTCATGTTAATGAATTGAAACATAATGAAAGTTCGGCCCTATAACATAAAAACAACAAAAGTCAACACAAATGTTCAAACACAAAACAAAACATATGTAACATGATTATCATTAAAAAGTCACCTTTCATAAATCTTTCATCATTATAAATTAAATAAACTTATATAATTAGCTTCTAAATAAAATGGAATTTATTTTCACATCATTTTTCTTTAATATATGCAAATAAACAAAAGACCAAGAATCACAAACCTTCAACATCCAAAAATAAAAACTTTCGACATCAAAGAATAAGAATAAGAACCTTCAACATCTAAAAAATAAATAAAAACCTTCAATATTTAAGAGTAAAAGCAAGAACTTTCAACAGCTAAAAACAAAAGTAAGAACTTTGAACATTCAATAATAAGAGCAATAACCTTTCACATTAAAAAGTAAAAATAAGAACCTTCAACATCCAAAAATATGTGCAAGAACCTTCAACACTCAAAAGAAACAACAAAAACTTTCAAAATTCAAAAGTAAGAGCATAAACCTTCAACCTCTTTAAAAGCAAGAACCTTCAACCTATTTAAGAGCAAAGACAATAACCTTCAACTTCCAAGAGCAAAAATAAGAACCTTCAACCTCCAAGACCAAAAACAAAAGCCCATAAGTATAAGCGCATGAAGGTTGTTGATGCATTGGGGCAAATTTGTTAATATACTACCATGTGTCACTTGTTTAAGGGTTTCTTGCCCAAGTTTCAAATCTTTAAATTTTTAATTTAAGTTGAAATACAATTGCATACTAATTGCAAACAAGTTGTCATATATGTTGGGTAGTGGAAATGTATACATGACGCACTCCCAAGTCCCGGGGTGAACCCACTTGAGGGTTCACCAAAGTGTAGTTGCGGAAAGAGGGACTCGGAAGGGCGCTCCCGACTTCCAACATTATAGAGGGGTAGAGGGGCATGCTAGAAGTCCCGGGATTAGACTAAGAAGAGGGACTAGTAAATCAAGCTTGAATCTGCATCCAAAACAAACCACAAAGTGGTTAGTTCACAATCCGGGACACCCTTAGGTGTTGGGACAAGCCACGGGCACTTTGGACCACAAGACACACCACGGCCCGGACTTGGGGGAAGCCACCACCTTCCCCCATATAGTATTCTCTGCAACGCTCCGCGCAGGCTACATCTAAATGGCTCTTTTTCCCATGACTCCCAAGTTGGAGTCCCGAAATTGTCCCGAAACTGTCCCGGGTGGAGTCTCGAGACTTTGGGAGCTCATAACTCCCGACTACAAAGTCTGATCCCGACGCAGTCTAAACCAAACTTGTATCCCTCGTTGAAATCTTTCCAACGACGTATCACACTTTCAATTCGAAGGTCAAGAAAAGGTCGATTTCCGACTTTTAGTGACTGTCAGCCCTTCTTTTGCCCATAACTTGGGCTGCAAATGTCCAAGTGACCAATGCGAAGCCATTTTCGATATCTACGCTTCAAGACCTTTCCAATGACACCAAGAAAACCTCAATGCAAGGTGTTTTGGGCCTTGCTGTCGAGCTTTAAACATTCGTAAGTCCCGAAGGACTCCAAATCCCCAACTTTGGGGGTGTTGGGCTTCACTTCCACTATTGGTCAAAGTGGGGTTGCGACAATATGCATGGCATGATCGTATGTGTTATTCAAGGTCGTACATTTGTTATAGATTAATCATTGATTAATAAATAAATTTATCTTAGTTGTGATGTAGTTGTTACATGAAACTAAAGTGCAACTTGTTAACAAAATCAAACATGGTTGATTACAACCGTATATACAATGTGTACATTATATTGTAAAAATATACATCTTGTTACTAATTTGCAACTATAATACAACTCTTTGATTTTTTGATGTGGCATTTTATTTATTAATTTGTCGTATTCCCATGGGACAGTTGTAATGCATTTGTATATTAGTTGTTTTGGAGCTTTAGTTGTAAGGTAGTCTAGTTGTCATGGACACAATTTCTCATAGTGTTTTTTGGAAGCATAGATCCTTTCAACATAATGTGCAATATAAAAACTTTTTAGATAATTTGAAGCCCTTTTCGTTATCAAAAACCATTTGCCCATTTAATTTATTGAAATTATTTAACTAAAACATTTAATAATGTAGTTATGTCCTTTTGTTGTTTCCCTTTTAGAAAAACCCTTAATCAATAAATCTTATTGAACCTAGTTGAAAAGACAAAACAAACCATTATACATCCTACTAGTTTAGTAAATTATGTTTTTATCATCACAAGTTTTGATTTTTGTATGGAAACAAAAGGGCAATGACATTTTTGCTTTGATGATGAATTTTCTAAGAGTGGGTTGGGTGCCAAAACATAACACAATTGACTTTTGAAGCGTTTAACCAATCTCCTTGATGTTCCCACCTCCCCACTATGGCCAGAATGACTTGGAGTTGCCACTACGGCCAACATTGCACAATATTTTGTAGCTTCACCTTGTTTTGCTTCTGATGTAACAAGGCGTTTCATACTCTCCCAACGTTCTTCACTACAATCCTCAAGTATTGATTCTCTTACCTCAATGAGAAGCTTCAGGTCATATATTATTCAAGTATACATTCTTTTGTGCCTTGAATTCTCGATAAGATAAATCATAGCCCTCATAACCCACATACTCCCATTGGTCCTCTAATTTAATTTTCACTGTATTCATCAAAACATGGGGTTGGGCATTGATATTGTCTATGCTAGGATCCAATACTCCACATATCCATGCAAGATGTTGACCCAAATATTTATGTGGGGTGCTTTTGGTTTTTAAAATGAATCACATGTTACACAATAAAGCTTAAGCCTTTTGTTCTTTCTGTCTATGGCAATCTTGCGAGCCTTGCTCACAATAGCTCGACGAGCCTTGTGTTGTATACCTTGTCAAATTTTCTTGTTCATCCCAATAATAAGCACATCAGGCCCCTCCAAGCAATCATCAAACCTAAGCACTAAATCCTTTCTTGGGGGAATAGTTGCAACAAACTCTAAAAAGGCTACTACCTTAAACAATGAACCTTTTCGGTCTTTCTCTATATATTTTCCAGAGAACATTTGAGATCCCCCTTGTTGTCTAAGGTTCCCCACCCCTAATGAAATTAATGTTTACAAAACTTGCATGGCTTTCAATTGATGTAAAGGATTCCATGCACCCGTGGTGGGATTGGGAAATCCGATTAGAGTGCCTTGTAATACTGAACAAATGTTCCCCAAACTTGAAGCCATATTATTCATTGGCATACTAGGCAATTGATTTTGTAGTCGTGAATTCACAAAATTGCTAGGCATACCATTCAAATCACATGTAAATTGAAAATTCAAAAAACTTGGAAGTGTACTATTAGCATTCACAAGTTTTGGAAACTTGGTTTGTTATGACATTTGCAACCAAGTTTGTTTTATCAATTGGGCCTCCCTTGTGGGTTAACCCCTTATCCTTAAAATCAGTCTTGTCACCTACTAGTGATTTTTTTATCATCATCCTCATGATCTTCATAGTCATCAAGTCCCATTTCCCAAAGCGTGTCAACCTCGTCTAGCCTAGTTGTGATGCTTGTGGGTGCATCCATGGTCTTGCGATGGGCGCCTTTGTTTTGAACTTCCAAGGTTTAGGAAGTTCATGTTTCTACAAAATGTAGTAAGAAGCAAATTATATGTTGGATTGTTTCATTGTCATATGATAGGAGGCACATCTTTAATTATCTAACAACCAATTAATCCACAATGTATATATTCTACTGCACATAAGTCTACTAAGTAGCCAATGTAAGTACAATTACCATTCAACTCATATATTTAATGAATAGTTAGTAAATATATTGTCCATTCAACTCACATAGTTATTAACATTTGAAACCCCATAAACAAATGATGCAAGGAATTTCACTAGAAGAAAACTATGTATTTTCGACTAGTGTTTGTAACTAAATTTTAGTCGCAAGAGACATTTTGCAACTAAAATCCCTGTAGTCACCTAAGACAAGTCGCATGTGATAAATTAGTCGCAAATGACAAAAGGTATTGTATGAAAAAAAAGTCAACAAATACATTTCATCATTGTATACGTATTGTCACATGCGATTAAAATGCAACTATTTTGGTAACAATTAAGAGCAAATGATGTGTTGCCACATGTTTTAATATTTGATTATTTTAAAATATTATTAATATTATTTTGAAATAATCTAGGACGTTCAATTCTAATACTTGGATGATCTTATATTATGACATCTGGCCCAATGTAAGTATGCCACGTGGCATTAAAAAGAAAAACATTAAAATATTAATATTAAATTGGTAGGTACCTAGGTAGGTACACAAATATGTGCCTATAAACCTAGGTTACATACCAACCTATCTATTTAGATTATAAATAAAAACAGGTAGGTTCTACTTTCCTAAGTTAAATACCTACTCATATAGGTAGGTACTTAAGTAGGTAGGTACTTAGGTCAACCTAGGTGGGTAGGTCAAACTAAGTACCTACCTAGTTAGGTAAATAAGTAGGTTGGGAAGGTATGCACTTTTAAAATGTGCAGATTTTTTTATTTTTTTTTTGGGTTGACCTTTTTTATTGGTTCATCCCATGTGCACAAATTTTTTAATGTTAAATTGGATGACCACACCCCCTTGTTTATATAATGTTTAAAATAAGAATGAAAAACAAACAATATGGGATAAGTTTTGAAGTTCCAATTTCTTCACAAACTAAGTTATAATTCCAAAACTTTCTCCATGCATTACTTTCTTAGTTTTTAAATTTCTAAAAAATTCAAGTGCTAGATAATTAGATACTCATTTAATTAATAATCATTAAATTTACATGAATTTAAATTATAAATTACACACTACAAATATTCAGTATTCAGTATCAATTACTTAAATAAGCAATAAGTTTTTAATATTTAACAAACTACCTATCTAGTAACTCACAAATTATTAATACATAATTCACAAATAATTAAATATTTAAGATATTTAAATATATTTTATTACTTTTTAAAATATGTACGAATTATATATAATATAATTAATGTAAAATTAATTTAATGATTATAATTTTAAAAATAAACATTTTAAATATTTATGTTAAAATTATAAGTAATGGATTGACAATTACTATTAAAAAGTAAATTTTTACATGAATTTTTAAAGAAATTATTCAATCAATTACATTACTTATTGTATATTACATTTAGTTTGTAAAAATAATTATAGGTCAAGTAATTTTTTTCTTTTGTTAATTATTAACTATAAATAGAATAATTTGTTAAACATAATGTTAATTTTCATAATTATTTTAAAATTATTGTAAAATACTTATCATAGATGATTAATCACAGAATTTAAAAATTATATATATAATTCGTGAAATTAAAATCAATAAAATAATTATTTTAACTACACTACAGGTTTTCCAAGTTTTTAATTCAAGTTTGAAGTTATAAATTATAGAATGTGAATAATTATGTTTAATTAGAAAATAATTATGTACATACTAATTAATTCTTATATGAAGTAATTGCAATGATTTTAAAGTAATGTCACATTAATTACATTAATTTATTTATTCTAATATAAAAATATACAAATAAAAAATATACAAATCTATGCTACAACAATTATTATGTGTAACTAAGGTTTAATAAAAATAATCATTTATAATTATTTATAAAAGTGATTTACCTATGGATAACACTACTTGAAAAAATTCTTGATTTATAATATAAATTTAAGATTCCAAAATAGTAATTCAGAATTCAAATATTAAATTCTAGATCAAATAAGTTTTTTGAAGTTAAATAATAAATTTCGGAATTGAAATGTCAATTTTCAAATTAAAATAATAATATTCAAAATTAAAATGTCCATTTTAAGACTCAATTAATAATTTTTTGAATTGAAATATTAATTTCAATAATCCAAAATAATAATTTGGAATTAAAATTTCAATTTCAAGTCAAATAATTTCTTAAAATTTAAATTTAGAACTTCAAAATTCAAATATCAAATTTCAAGTTCAAATAAAAGTATTTAAAACCAAAATGTCGATTTTTAGACTCAATATTGTTTTCTGAATTGAAATACTGATTTTTAGATTTGAAAATGATAATTTAAAAATCAAATATAAATTTTTAGATCAAATAATTTTTTTGAATTTAAATAAAATTTTCCAAAATTGAACTGTCAATTTTCAGAGTCAAATAAAAATATTCAAAATTGAATTGTCCATTTTTAGAGTCAATTAATAATTCTCAGATTGGAAGTATTAATTCTGAGAATCCAAAATAATAATTTGGAATTAAAATTTCAGGTTCAAATCAAATGATTATTTTAAAATTTAAATTAAAAACTTTCAGAGTTGAAATATAAAATTTAATATTTATATTGAAATATTCAAAATTAAAATGTCCATTTCTATAATCAATTATGATTTTCTAAACTGAAATACTAATTTTTGGATTTGAAAATATTAGTGTAGAATTCAAATATCAAATTTTTAATCAAATAAGCATTTTTAAATTTAAATTGAAAATATCATGTTCAAATCCAAAATCTAAAATTCAAATAATGTTTTAAATAATTGAAATAACAATTTTCATATTTGAATAAAAAATTCAAAGGTCAAATATTTATTTTGAGATTCATTATATGAATAGTATATATAAGTATACATATTATATGTAATTTTAGTACATACATTAAAATACACCCCTATGTCATTGTAAAATATTTCTAGGATGTAATTAATTTGGCGACTATTGCGACTAATGAGACATATCAACTTATTGATGGATGAAAATAAATGTAAAACCAATCCAACCAATAGGATGAAAAGTCTAATAGTTGCGTCATAATTGTGAGAATGACCAAAATAGTTAAAATTTGATCTTGTAGTTGCAATATTCCTAAATTTAGTCGCAAATGACTACAAGTCGCATGTAGTCGTAAATGGATTGGTTACATTTTGGTTAATTTCTATTAATGTTTAAACATAAAACCCCATCCAAGGTGATAATAAATTAATAATGTTATCAAACATTTTTCAAATTAACAAACCACTCTCTCAATATTACAATAGGACCATGTTATAACTCAATGCCTTGGTTATGGGTCAAAGTTGACCTAATCAGATGATAAGTTGAAATCAAAATTTTGTCTACCATGCAATTGGATCTCTTTAACTTTATAAAGAACCGAGAAACACTTCAACAAATCAAGACTAGACAGACATAAAAAACATTTTAACACACAACACACATAATCTAACACTTACAATTGAATTAAAAATTATGTTACAAGTATATTTCTAGCCAACTAAGATGCTTGCAAAGAGAAAAAAAATAACACACAATTCCACCATGCTTGGAGTTGTCACGATGGAGAGAAAAAACAATGGATTGACACAAATAAACTAGTACTTAGAAACAAATGCCACCATTAAAGTCTAAAAGCTTACATACATTGATTAGAAAAGCAAACAATGAATAGACATAGCTTTAGCCAGTCCTATTCATGGACACATACTTGACTATTAAAAAGTAGCCATGACAATGGCTTGAAATAACGACATAAAAAGATGGAGGGCACTCCTTAGAGTCTCAAACCCAAATATGCCCATTAAAAGTAGTGTTACGTCAATGTATAGTGCCCAAAATTCAAATAGAATCACAATGGGCTTCCAATGGGATACAAAACATGGAGCATCTATTCACAGATATATATTTCCAATGCAAATACATGTGATCCTAACTCCTAGGCAAATTTTAGATAAGGACCATGGTTTACTTCTAATAATAAATTGCTAGCAATAAAATACTAAATACATGTTGATGAAGATCAAGAGAAGGGAACATGTGCTGCACATCCTAGTTGGATAAAATTTGTAGTTTTATGTCAGAGCCTTACTTTTCAAAAATTTGCAAAGACCTTGTTTTAAACAAACCTTATTGGGACATTGCACCAATTGCTGGCTACCTTCTAAGGTTGAGGATGAGGCTCATCACCAACTTCAAACTCTGATAACATTGAGCTTAATTTCGAATTGGTATTGTTTGAAGGTGATAATTCCTTTGTGGACTTTGCTATAGTCTGCTTTCAACGTTCATTATGATGTGGTTTTGTAGCATAACCCTCAATGCCTTGGAGCCCCTTCACATCCACTATCTTCTTTGAGACAACATGGACCTTACAAATTAACATATTAAGATGAAGAATACAAAGATGGATGAATTACCCAAAAACCTTGAAGGCAACATGATCAACCTCAAATAAAAATAAACATTCAAGACTTAAGTCTAGCCTTCAGGGATTAATGCTTACCTATCAATGCGTATTTAGGGATCAATGGTTTTAAATTTAAAGATTTCAAGAAAGCTTTGTTGTGAACAATATTTTGAGCTTGCAACCTTTCAACTTCACACTGGTATGAGTCATCACTAACTGCCGCCATGCCTTGAACTTAAAGGCATGTCCAAACAATTTAGAAAATCACTTCAAAGGTGTCAATGAGGCCATACTTTGCCTTGGGGTCATTTCTAGTTCATATCAACGTAGTCTAAACCTCAAAACAAACTTTGTAGCTTGAATATGGGTGTACATAAAATTCAATCCACTAAGCTTCTCAAGTTCAAAACATCAAGTGGGTGTACACATAATTCCAACCATAAAGTTTTTTTAGTTCAAAACGCCTCAAGTGTACACAAGCTCAAACCAAAGAGTTTCTCAAACTTCATGTTCAAAACACCCACTAACTTGCAAAGCTCAAACCACAAAAATCAAGCTAACAAGACCAATGCACCTCAAATCACAAAGCTCAAACTAAAGAGCTTCTCAAATTTCATGTTCAGAACATCCACCTTTCTGAGTTCAAACCACAAAGCTTCAAGCAAGATCAAAGGACCTTAGGTCACATAGCTCAAATAACAAAACTTTTCAAGTTCAAAAGGCTGAAAAGGTATACATAGCACAAACCAAAAAGTTTTCAAAATTCAAACACTTGCACCTTTTTCTAGAGTTCAAAAACTCGATGCCCAAATATTTGTTCCTTGAGTTTTAAAAATTCACCTTCTTATGAAACCAAATATTTGCAAGTATTTAAGAATGGCATCCGCTCCAACTTTGACCACTCTTCCATTCCCTTAAGTCCAAATCTACATAATCTTTGCATGGCTCCAACTTCAAACACTCCTACAACTTGTGAATTACATCAACTAATTATTTTAGTTTCAAAACAATCACAATGTTTACTTCCTCACCAAACAAACCGTCACAATGTGTGAGAAAACAAAAAAAACACGTAGTTTGTGCAAATGGAAATTGTTCAATGTAAAGAAAACACCAACATTCTCATACATTCTTGGACACAACAAAAGGCTCTGGAAAGTTGATGGTGCAATGATATACTCCTTATGTAACCTTAATTCATCCACGATGAAAACATAATGTTGAATCCCCATCCAACTGACATAATTAAAGGTGGAGATGAAATAAGTTCACATCTAGACTTGTTGCCTTAATCATCTAATTGAATCCCATGCACCCACAAAGACTACAACTTCTTTCTTTCTTTTCCCACATGCTTGCATCAGTGCTTGCCCAAGAGCGTAGGTGGTTGATGTACACAATGTCAATGTGGGCTTTAAACCATTACAACCTATAATTTTGATTGCCAAAAGTTGTTGCTCAAAGCAGAGTTCTTGCACTAATCACCTTTTTGGAAACAAAAATAGATTTGATCAAACATGGGTTTTGTGCGTGTGAAGGTATGTTGAGGCCAAGGTACTATTATTATTAGATGGTTTGAGCTCCAAATGTTGATAACGTTGGCTCTAGTTGTCAAACACTATACCAAGTCTCTTTGCCATAACTGAGTTCAATAGTGTCACAAGTTGGTTCACTTAGTGCCACCAAATGTTTCCAAGGAGCTACTTTTTATAGCAATGTTAATTCTTATGCATTTGGATGATTGATCTTCCACAAGCAATTAACACTCAAGAGGTATGGATCTTTTCTCCCTTTCTCAAATTTGTAGTTTTGCAGTGTATGTGGGTATGGGATTTTTGTCTATAGTTGCAAAAGTAGGGTTATCCCATGTAGGTCCTTGTAAGAATTTAAGGTCCTTGAGGCATTGAAATTTTGGAATGTTGTTATTCTATGTGGGCCATTCAGAGGCCTAGGAAGCTTGTAAGGTTAAATTAATAAAAGATTGATATTTAAGGTGAGGGTACATGGCTAGTAAAGGAGGTGCGTAGAAGGATTGTTCACTTTTTGGTCATTGTTTATGTTCTTAGTGCCACTGTTACAAATTTAGGAGAATTTGTTAATGCATGTATGGTTTATGTTGATGAATTTTGCAAGATTACTAAATTGAAAGGTTTAAGGTCAACAACTTTCTATGTATTTAAGCTAATGGATTGACATGGCAACTTAAACTTGTAGTCAAATTTGTGCAAATTTCAACCCCATCTCTTTAAAAATGAACATAAATGCACTAGCACTACAACAACAGGGGGCTATTTTGCGATCCAAATATCATCGCAAACAACAAAGAAAGAAGTTTCCAAAAGCCCGCTGTTGCGAACCATAATTCCTCGCAAACTCTTAAGCTTTTGCGATACCATAACATTCATACCCGTACAATCGCAAGTCCTTCGCAACTCCAGAACTTGATACAATCACAAAACTTTCCGATTGTAACTGCTTCTATACATTGTTTGCGATTAACATTGCATCAGAAACTATTTGCAACACACCCATCACCGCAACGACTTAGCGAATTGACTCAAAAGTCTATCGGTTTCCGATATAAGATCTAACGCAAACTTTTGGGATTCTCAAAATGCCGTTAAAAGTTTGCGAAACTTGATACGATCGCAAAACTTTCCAATTGTAACTGCTTCTATACATTGTTTACGATTAACATTGCATTATAAGCTATTTGCAACACACCCATCATCGCAACGACTTAGCTAATCGACTCAAAAGTCTATCGGTTTCCGATATAAGATCTAACGCAAACTTTTTGGGATTCTCAAAATGCCGCTAAAAGTTTGCGAAACTTGATACAATCACAAACTTTCCAATTGTAACTGCTTCTATACATTATTTGCGATTAACATTGCATCAAAAACTATTTACAGCACACCCATCACCACAACGACTTAGCGAATCGATTCAAAAGTCTATCGGTTTCCGATATAAGATATAATGTAAACTTTTTAGGATTCTCAAAATGCCGTTAAAATTTTGTGAAATCGTAGATTTCGTAAACCTGTTCTGGAATGATTTTACCCGTAAGAGTGTAGCGATATCTATGACATGGTATACTCCATACTAACAGTTGTAAGTGCGACTACATGCAACTATAGGGGTTGCGTTCACACTGCATTACATGTTAATTAGCTAACCCAATTGTATGCGAACACGTGTACTTTTATTTTGTAATTAAATATTTAGTTTTAAGAATTACTTTGATTAATGTAGACCGTCCAAGTCGTAGCCCTTGGGGTGCGGACACGTGTTGGGTTTAAAGCTTGATCAACCATGCTATGTCATTGTACATGTGGCACAGATTAGGGTTAGGGTTATAGGGTTTAACCCCCATTGAATTATCAGGATGATGCGATATGGCAACCTAGTGATCGCACGATGTAGTTGCAAATGCAACTAGTATTTTGGTAGCTTGAAGCGCCATTTGTCACATGGTCCCACTTTACAGGTGTTAGGGTTAAGGTTAAGGTTTTTCATCTTATCGTTTATAGTCTGCCACATGGCAACACAACAACTGTTAGATTTGGTTTCTCTTATCTTGTAGCTGCAGCAGCTGCTCCTAATAGTACATGAGTTGTCCCACAGTTAGCTTTAAGGGATGCAGTTATGCCTTCAAATGATGAAACCACACTTGGATTGACCAACTTAGACACACATGGGAAATGCCCAGCAGGGAGGCAGCAGGAAATGTCACCCAGATGCTCGGATGAAGACACCCTAGGCCTATCGCTTGCTGCAAAGCTTGGCTCCATCATGCCTGTAGAGGTAAGGATACAAGCAAGGATTGAGGGAATGTAAAAACTACCATTCTCACATTTCCGCCTGATTGAAACTTGGATTTTATAATGTGTTCCTCAAGCCTCAATATTGCACCTCCAATTGTGAGCACAAAACATCCTTCTTCCATTATTGAGTCCCATGCAAGGTTTATTAGTTTCAGTCTATCCATCAATTGATGCATCAACAATTTCTAAAAATCTTGGAGGCCAAGAAGTTGATCGTATGGCATGAATGGCAGCTGAAATGCCAAGAACTGTGGATTGTTGAGCACTATATGATGAGCCAAATGGTTTTGATAGAAAAGGCAACACAGAAGACATAGTCACCCTCCACACATCTTGGCTGATTCTGGTATTGAATGCCGTAGTTGCTGCCATGGTAGCTGCAGCAACCATTGAACTATAATCTGATCCAAGGCCCTCATCAACTCCTGCTAAAGCTCTATATATTGGAAGTTGTGACTTGGGCCAAAGTAAATGCCAGCCAAGATCTCCCTAGTGGCAATCTTCAGTATGGTGCCATTGGCATCAATTGTATTTCACAGTCTTGTTCTGTTGAAGATAAGAGCTCCCTCTTGTTATTTGCAACATGGAGAGAGGCCTGCACAACACAGTAATTAGTTTCAGTAAAATCACTGACACCCTGTTTGTATAGCCACCTCAGTGAATAGCCCTAAGAGACCATATATTCCTCCATATGCATGTAAATCTCCTGTAAATGAGAGAGATGAAGTTCAAATTAGATTGGAACATAAATGGGCACAATGGTCCCACCTGCTTTGAAAGATTATGGTTATTTTCAAGTAGAGCTTTGTACTTTGCAAACTGTAATGCCAATTTCTGCACGTGCATTTAAGAACCACACACTTCACAAGTCATCAAAGAAGTTCATCTACAAAGACCCACCATGAAAGATGCATGCACCAACCAGAAAATCAACTTCAACCACATGCATGCTACATCCCACCTGCTTCAAATCTGCCTTCTCTCATGAGAGACTTGCTGCCCTTTGAACCAACTGCTCACATAGCATCTACGAGAGCTTAACAATAGTTCAACAAGTTCAGCAACATGTCATTGAAGAAGCAATTGAAAAATTAAGCTTGATAGAGATAATGACCATAATAGAGGTAGCTAACTCAAGAGCCATATGCACTTTAATTTACCAGAAAGCATGACCTATCATACAGTTTAAGGCCATGGATCAAGAAGCATCCTCTTCTATCTTGATCTCAAAAAATTCATAGATCTGCAGTGTAGAATGTTTACTAAGGTCTTTCATATTAACTGCTTTCTTCTAATGGTTTGCCTTGCAGATTCTCTATTTGCTTGCACTCAGCGAAGTCTTCAGGCCTCTTTTTCATCCTAATCTCAAGCAATAATGGAGTAACATTGGTAACATAAGCCTCCTAACCTGATTTATCAATTTCAAGTATGCATAGATCCACATGTTCTCAATATTACTATCCTAAAATAAGATCAAAATGATGTGCTCAAAGACTTGTTCATCAACAAGTTCACAATAGAACCCAATAGAGGGTGACATACAAAAAATACCTGACTTGTGGCATGCTTCAGCTTCACGGATGCAAATGCACCTGAACTTTGCCTTTGCAGGCTCTCTCACTTTGTCAGAGTAGATTCAGATTTCATTGCTAATTCCATAAATGTAGACATTCGCATTCCTGGACATCTATCTGCAACATGGGAATGAGTTGTAACACAACATCTGGCACCTCCACCTAGACAGATTGCCCATCATATTGTGAAGGCCTTGGCCTTCTCCGAATGACTAGCTTTGGAGCAACCTCCAAAAGAATAGCTGCCAGATATGTTGCAAGCTGAGATGTCCAAAAAGGTTTCACAAATCTGTAGTGCCACTAAGTGCACAATCTTGGGTACATTTGACTACAATTGGTTTAGCTCTTTCAACAACAAATATCACAAAAAAATTTGCAGTCCATACAGGCCACAATAGGTTGATACTAACATATCTGGGAAGGACAAAACTGATTCTATCTTGAACCTGTGGAATGCTTCATGGGACCTAATTGCTAAAACAATAGGCTAGTTGTCTTTAAGATAGTGGGTTCAAAATTCCCTCTGTAGAGGAACATCTCTAACCCTTCAAGTACAACAAGGTTTTTTTTCCCATGTCCAACAACCCAACAACCCAACAATCTGTGAGTTATGATAGAAGACTTACTTAGAAAGGTTGTGAGATAGAGCTTTCAGTACCAGTTCCATCAACAACCTTTAAAATTGCAAGAACTACCTTTGTTGTGGTCAGAGAGTGCTGCCAACTATGACTTGGACTTCCATCATTGCTGCTTAACCTTTTGTCTGAACTTGACTGTGCTTCAATTGAAAAATTTGGACCTAATACCCTACCAACACCAAGCAACCTGCACCAAAGAAAGCAAAAGAAATTCAAGGAAAACACTGAGAGTCATTCACAAAGAATTAGAATATCACCTTCATTAAAAATTTATGGCAGTGGCTAATATATATTGTTCAAAAACTTTAGACGCACCTAAGTAGTTTTGCCACCAAAAACTAGATGACATGTCTATATAATGCAAGCCCATTTTATAAAATTGTGACTATTAGTTATCAACCATCTATCTATATGTCAACCAATTGTGTAGCAAATTGGGTGTCAAAAACCTCAGTGCCAAGTTTGTCAACCATATATTGTGTCAACCAGATCTTGACCATCAGGCAGTTATGTGTCCATGATTTGCACGTCCAGCACCTGACTGTTGGATAGGGGACCATGACCCTTTTGATTGCCTTCTTGGTCACTGGGTTTGCATGTATGTACAAATCTCGCTGGTCGTTTTGCAATGCCACCATCCAAAGCTACCACTAACTTTCGATGTGGCTTTTGGCAAGGTGTAGTCACACCCATCTTGTTTGATGCTATCTCTTGTAATGGTATTGTGTTTGTCTTAATCTCCTATAATGGTAGAGGAGGGTCCTTGTATGCATGTGACTCACACTTGGTTTCTAGGTCTCCACATGTGGTACCAACCATTGCCCTTTCAGAAGTAGGTTCAAGTGGTTCCCATGATGGAAAAAACCACCTTGCAACCTCTGCAACTATCTTTGGATTTGCACCAAGGCGGCTGGGTTGTGTAGGCAGGGGACCTGATGAACTAGGTAGTACAGTTTGGCATACCTCTTTCAGCTCCAAGGTCATTGCATTCATTTTCTCCTCAAGCTCACATATTCGGGCCTCTAATGCGTTGCACTTTTATGCCCAATTTTCACTACCTTTGTTTAAGATTGTAGTGTTTTGTATAGGTGGTGGGTGGTTTACCTATCAAGACCAGCCCAAGTTAGATCACAGGTTTACTGCTAACTACAAAATGTGCATATAGTTTTATCCATATGGCATATTTGTCACAAAATATCAAGACTAAAAAACACCCACCTCTTCTTTAACAATTGCCTCTAACTTGTCCAGTCAGACCCGTATTTTGTGTTGCACCCAAGTTGCATCCAATGAATATTCGTAGCCTTGACAAGTTTGATTTCCAACTTGGTTTTCAAGCAAGCATATTGACACTCTGCAGGGATCACCTGCACAATCAAGGTGTGGGAGTTAACCTAGTGAGCAGCCTAGGCACATTAGCAATGTGCTTATCCTTCTATTGTATAGCTATAATTAGTCACCTTGCCAAACAAGGGGAGTTGTAACATGCACGGCAATGGCTCCCTGAGATTAATGACCAAACCTAGCTGCCAACACACATTCCAGAGGACCCCAATTAGTGCATCTATGCCCATACAAAAAAAATTGCATATTATACATAAATATACATATTATATATAAATGTAACAATTGTATTGTCAATTGACATCAACTATGGTTTCAACAAAAACATTATTACATTTTGTCCATGTCATCATCAATATCTTTGCTTTGCAGCTTGTAATGTCATCACCTTTATGGGTATAGAAGTTACCCTTGTTTGATCTAACTAAAATGACATCACTTGTCTTCCACTCTTATTACCGCAAATGACATTAAATCACAACATCCAACATTTTATATGAATTTCTACTTCATATATCACACCTGAAAACACATACAAATCATTAGAATCCCAACTAACATACAACCAAACTATTGGAAAAACAAAATCAAGGTCTGGGGGTAGGTAGAACTTGGAACATACAATGTGTTCACTGAAATGAACTTTCAGATCTTCTTCTTCAACTACCTTTGCCAAAATACAAATCACAACCAAACTTGTTGTTTGGTACCATTCATACCTGCCACAGACAGATAAATGCCTAACCACTTAAGCAAAAATAGTCCTAAAAGGAACTTTCTACTTCTACATTGTCCCCTACAGGTTATTCCATGTTTGATGGAGCATGGACTCTTGGTAAGAAAACCCAAAAATAACCATTGTAATGTAATGCAACTAAATTGAGCCCACAATAACTAGATGCAAGTTTGCCATATAAAAATCACCGAGCAACGGGCTTTGTTTTATATAACATTTGGATTGTACAAGAGCCCTTGCTATAGATGCTTACTTGAATTTGGCCAGTGGAGCATGTGGTGGTGCAAGGGACACCATTTCAACCACCTTGGTGTTTGGATTGGCAGATGCAAATTCCAATCCCTTCTTGACAACCTTCCACTCCATCTCAACACCCATTTGTGTGTCCATCTCACTTTCGCAAGGATTAATAACTCTTAGGGTTCTTCCCAGCCTGTTATAGGTTTTTCTTCAAGCTTGAACGTCAATAATGAATTTGGCCTGTGGTGAGGACCTTACGAATTGTGACCAAGACCAAAACTCGCAATAACACTGCTCAATACCTGCAAAGTCTCCCATAGTCCCTCCATCACCAATTAAGATGTTAAAATCTACTGATCCATTGTGTGAATTCTGAGCAATTGTGTATTCTAAAAGAAACATCGCTAGTTTATAAGATAAAAGTTGGAGATAGTCGAAAAGGATCTAAAAATAGGGAACAACTCTATATCACACTTGGAAATTCACTTTTATGAAGTTAAGCTTTTGAACAAACAACGACCTTTGTGTTGTTCGATCATTCACAAATCTTGGGATATGCTTGCATTTCAATTTACCATGAACACCATACCAATCTAGACATATTTTGTGCCTTTTAAGATATACCGGATGCTCACAAGAACGTCGACAACAAGCATTTAGATTACTTCTGAAATGCTGAACCCTTAATCTTGGTGGTACCTCTGAACTGCCAAGTTTACTATGACATTGCTTGAAAGCACGTTTGATGTAAGCAACAATCTTGTTTTTGTCGCATCCCCGTACAAATTTCGTCATAATAGATAGCCGACATTTTCGTAGAGGGTTATTTAAAAGATTGGCCAGTACACTGGAATCGAGTCTTCTCCGTGGGCAGAATTTTGTCAGGTTGAGGTGATAACAGAGGTGCATGACCCTAGTCCTAGCGCCTAGGCTAACCCACAAGGGCAGCCCTGAGCTTACATGTTGTCGTTGTGGCTGCAGACAAACAATTCCAAAAAGGGCCATCATGTGAGGAAGTTCAAAATTACAGTTTGGGCTTGTGCTAGGGGGCAAAAACTATGCCAGATTTCCTTGATTTGTTCCCAAGACATGTTTAGTGCCTTCTCAAAGTTAGCTATTGGGGCCCATATCATGTTTTGTCTTAGGCCTTGAACTATCTAGGGTCATGGGGAACCAATATATAATTTTAATCCGTGATTTCTACATAAGCCTATGCTACATCCAAAAGGGCCATCCATGAAGGCATGGTGATATTACGAATTTTGGCTTAGGCTTGGAATATTTTCTTGGCCTGGAATCCAAGACATGTTCAATACATGGGGCATGTCCTACAAGGGGTGTTAAGCCACCATGTCCAAGCCACCTCCAAGTAGTCGAAGGTCATTTTGTTGGAGCCCCATGCCACCATGTTCTAAACACCATGTTGATCTGTCACTTAAGGAATACAAAAATAGCCTTATTGGTTATTTGTCCTAGACTAATGCATGTGTCTTAAGACTGAACTCCAACATATACCTATTATGTAACCATGTAGACTTGGGCTTGGGAAGACACTAGCTTGAATACCCCAAGGCTTGATGTCAAGGTGTAGGATTTGATTCTTCCACAACCCAAAGACATTAGGTAGGACATGATGAATTGAGGGACAATTATATAAAGCCTTGTAAAATTTCCCTTCTTCCAAGGGCCTAGGACATGAGAACATAGGGAAATGAAAACATGTGGTAAAACATAAAAATTTAAAGACATGGGGACACGTTTTTAGACATGATGGCCTAGGATGTGAAGACATGTCCTCATGTCCTCTTTGCATTCCAAATCTCCTCTTTTAGCTCAACAATCATAGTCAATCTCATGATGTAAATAAGGCAGGGATATTGTGACACAAACCATTATATAGTATATTAGCTTCAAAGTATATTGGGCCAAAATATTCCTCAAATTTTGGCAACTTTGGATCATTTTTGGGGGCACAAAATTACTTTCACACAAATACTTTGTGTGGGTTGCACTCCATTCTTTTTGTTGCCAGGTGATGAAAATTTGCCCCAGAAAAAACCATTGCTCACAACTTGCATACCCTGGGCCAACAACTTTTTGTTTCAGCCAGGTTTTTGTTGTTTTGAGCTCTTGCAAAGTTTCTCCGCCCATAATCTCTCATTAATTGTAAACTCCAAAAAAGCCAATCATTTTCTTCTTCAATGCACAAGAAACAATGTTGTACCTGTAATAACTTTGTGGCATGTGGAAGGCACCTTATTATATTATTCATGAATATCCTTTAAAATCTTACACCTAATCTTTAAGAGTGGGAGAGATCTTATACTTCAAAATCCTCCTCCTCCTCTTACATTGCCTGAATCCCCCATCTGCGTATGTTTAGCTTCATGATAATGCGGGAATAATGCTTTACAATGGGTAAATAGGTTCATGATAATATGGGACTAATGCTTTACAATGGGTAAATAGGCTTACGATAATGTGTGACTAATGCTTTACAATGGGTAAATAGGCTCATGATAACATGTGATTAATGCTTTACAAATGGGTAAATCCCACGGATAGATGACATTCCGAAAATGCAGGGTTAGACCTAGCTATTACTACATCCTTGGTCCTTTATTTTGGGAATGCCCCTAGCCTAAGGCTTTACCCTATGTGAAGGGGGGGGGGAAATTTTTAAAAAATACAGCCACCCTTCTCATGCTAGCAAGTGCCATAGTACAAGGGGCAGCTTAAACACATTTCTGTCCAATAATCAATTCATTTTGAGGATTCCATTTTGAAAATGGAATATTTTTTGAATATTAAAAAAATTATTCATTTTCTTTCACCAAAAAAAAATTTCGGAGAATTTTTAAGTGAAAATTTCAGCATTTCTGAAAATAATATAAATTGTGATGAAGTTGCCAAGGTAATATGGTTGTATGAGCCTCAAGATGACAATTTGACTCTAGGTATCTTTAATGGACACTCATTGTGATTCTTGATTGGCTTGTATGACTTAATGACTTTACTGGACACCCATTGTGATAACTAATTGGGAAATATATATCATCAGTCAAGAATGATGAAATATACACTTGATGAAATGATGCAGGTGTTGTACATTGTATAGGTACAAAAATGTATTACAAATGCAATGAAGGCAAGTGTGAAACTCCAACAAATTAAAATATATTCATTCTATAGATATGGGTCCAACATATTTTCTGGGTAATGTTATGTAAGACTCAAATCAAACTTCTAAAATGATGTTTTTTAAACATGTAGAAGATGTCAACACCGTGGCCAAAAAGGTTTCGTCCAAGTACACTATATGACTATTACCTTGGATAATGGTAATCTAGGACTCATGGTGGTTACACTTTTGTGGGTAGTAGTGACTCTACCCTAACATTACATATGCCCAAAGTTAGTTGTTAATGCAGTCAGTACAGTAGAACCTCTCAAATTTTATAAGGTTGGGACCGGGTCCAAACTATAAATTTTGGGAGGTTATTAATTATAGGAGAGGCATCAATGACGTGGCTCAATCATTGATACCAATGACGGTTTGCCCATTACTATATAACCTCTCAAATTTTGTAAGGTTGGGATTGGGTTCAAGCTATAAATTTTGGGAGGTTATTAATTATAGGAGAGGTAAGCTTGTAAATAGGTAATTTAGTTAATATATCATCGCATTATAAAATTTGAAAATGTCTGGGCTAGCCAGATCTTATAAAAAATAAATTTATAGAAATTTAGGTGGGCCCAACTTGGGCCAGAGATTTTTTATAAATTTTGAGAGGTTATCAATATTAAGAGGTATACATTTTGGGAGGTTCTACTATACAAGAGTAATGTTCCAAAATGTTTTCCCCTTAGTCTGCCCTTTGCCCTATTTTATTTCACCTTGTCATGTTTTGCACCCATATCATGTTATGAGAGCAAAGGGGCATATAACATGCTAGGTAGGATATGCCCAGGGTCTTGTAGCATGTTACATACCCCCTAGCATCCTTAACATGCACAAAACATGTAAAACATTGACTCAAAACATGTCTAGAAATGCCGAGGTGAAAAAAATGGGGCAAAGGGCAGACTATGGGAAACATAATTGTAGCAGGACTCATGTACTCACTGCATTAACAACTATGGGCATATGTAATGTTAAGGCTCTCTCTCTCTTTCTCTTGAAATTAATTTTTGAGATGACCCAATACCTAGTCGAGTGAACATTGGGATCAGCCTTGCCTCCCTTTGAAGTTATTGGACATTTTCAAATTGTTTGACATATTTGCTCACACTTTTAAAAATTGCAAATTTTCATCCTTACAAGAAGAATCACATTTTGGCTTGAAAGTTTTTAGTGGAGGTCTACAACGTTAGAGAACAACAGTATGTTAAGATCCTGTAAATAGTCGAACTATCCCAAATTAGTATTGTTCTTTTTTTCAAGTCTCATATTGTGACTAGCAATCATTCACTGTGTTTGTAGTTGCTGGAAACAACAGGCTATGTGAAAATTTCAAAGTCCTCACCTCTTCTTAATAGGTAATGACTAAGTAATATTGCAGAGGAAGAGTGTAATATCATCATCCGCTCTGTCTGTGTCGACTCTCTCTAGCGACCCAAGCTAACAACGTTTAGGTTAGTGCTACAGGAGCAGTATTACTCAGAGAGAGAGAGAGAGAGAGAGAGGGGCGTAGTCAATAAAAGACAGCAATAGGCCTACCTCCAACTAGTTTCATATAGGAATTAGCAAACGTTTCCCCCAAAATGGGTAAAATAGTTCAATGTACACTCGAAAAGCACATTCTCCCAAAATTTTCTAAATATTTTGATAAGAAATGGCCAAATAATGAAAGAAACCACTACTTTGTAAGGTAAAAAACCATACTTTTCAGGCGGAACTTTGCTGAAAATTTGCCAATAAAAAAAATCACTGCAACTGAGCTGATTTGCATTTTCACGAACAATTTTTCCTTTTCTTGCAAATCCCAATGCCCACATATTTTAGATCAAATAGTGGACCCATAGTGTTGCCCAATTTCATATCATATTTTGGTTTCTCGTCTAAGGGCGACTTTAGACGAGTGTCCAAGGTCCGAGGTCCAATGAATTCAAGCAATCTTGTTGGTCGACAGCTTCAAATTGGTTCCAAGGCCTTTAGACGACGGTCCAAGACCAAAAAGCGGCAAACTGAGGCTGAACCTACATGGCACCTGTTTTGGACGGAAAATTAAAAAAAACTGCTAAAAGCAGAGCTCCTGTTTTGGAAAAGCAAAAATCAGGCTAGGGACCAAGGTACAGTCCGACTCAAGGATTCAATTTGCTTCAAATCAGTACAAATTGGTTCTTAGGAAATTAGACCTGGTACCTTCGTCTAAAGTGGGCCAAATTATGTGGCCAAATTAATTTATTTTCCTCTTGAAAGGGAGGGGGGGTACAAGTTAATGTTTTTTTTTTCCCTCTTTCATTTGACGTGTGGAAGGAAGAGGGGAAGGGGGTTACTTTTTTTCTTAAACTATTTTTTCATTGTTGAGTGGCTAGGGAGGGGGGGGGAGGGTGTTGATTTTTTTTTACTGTTGAGCGGGAGGTCCAATTGTTTGGTGGTCTATTTCTTTTAATTTCCGTGATTTTAGTAAGTTTAATAAGTTCCAAATGCCTTTTGGGACTTTTGTAAAAATAACCATATAAGGTTTGGAACAAGGTTTCCAACTTGTTCACCATGTTCAACTTGGACAAAACTTGCACTACTAAATAGGTATGGTGAACCATACATTGAATTCCTTGTATGTGAAGCACATAGTCATTGGAAATCTGTTGAGTAATTCTAATTTTGGCACCTTGGAAAATAGTCATTCTGTTAGCTCCAAAACAAAAAAAAACTTATAAAAATATGGCTTCTTTTATTAGCCCTCCCCCAACCATGAGATTTTGGATGAGTACCTCGAAACTTGGGACCAATAGGCTTGCACAATGCACACAATGAAGAAACACCAAAGATTGCACAAAACATCACCGCGCACGTACAAGCTTTAAATAAACTTGTAATTTGAAAAAACATTCAAGCTTCATAAAAGGTTTAAGGGTTAGGGATTCACGAATCAAAAATCAAGAATCAACATGAAATTAAAACTCTTACCATGTTTCCCGAACATTAGGGGCCTTGTTGAGTTTAGCAATGAACTATTGCACTTTCAAAATCAAATGCGTCAAATTAAGCTACACCTCCATCTTCAAAATCAACTCATCAACAAGCATATGTCCATTACCATGACAACACAATCCACTTGAATCTTCAAACAACAAGCTTAAATATCCATCATTGTACATTGTTCATAGTGCTAGTTGGCTACCGATGCTATTTCATTTTATAAATTTGGCAAAATGATGTCAAATTTTCCCCTTTGAGTTCCTTTTGTTGACATGGCTACCCTTGGCCAATGGGAAAATTTGGCTATAAATTACCAAAAATAGAAACCTTAATTAATAATATGCATTGGTCAATAATAAAAACCCTAATTAGAGATATGGATTGGTCAATATTTGATATTATTCCACTAAATGTTTATTTTTATCATTCAAAATCCTTATGATTTTTCTTTTCACCATTTCCACTACATTCATAGGTTTCTATGAATATTGTTTTATGATTTATGTTCGGGTCAATGGATGTGAATTGCCACATAAGCTTGGTACATTGCAGTAATGCATAGTAATAAATTACATTTTGAAGTCAACATAATAGGGATCATAAATCAGAACTTCAAAAAAATAAAAATAAAATAAAAATTTAAAAAATGCTATTAAGAAAAGAAATCGCCAAACTTTTGAAAGCACAAAATTGAGGGGGGGGGGAAAAAACCCCATTAAGCATTAACAATATGAGAAATTTACGAACTGAAAAACAAAAAAAAAAAAAAAAAAAAAACACATAATTCTTAAAAGATGAAAATAGGCTTCGCTTGGACAACACGGATTGTCAGTAGGTGAGGAACAAGCTCTTCATCCAGTGAATGACAAATCCATGGAGGCACACAAGAGGGATCATAGTGTGATCAGGCTTCGCTTCGACAACACAGATTGTCAATGTATGAAGAATAAAATATTCATCCAGTGAATGATAGTGGAAATGGTGCACAAGAGGGATCATAATGTGAGCTTCCTGTTGTAAGGGTTTAGGGTATGATGGTCGCGGTTGAGTAGCTCCGCGATTGCAAAGTGCGCTTCCTCTTTTTCTTCTTATTATTCCACTAAATGTTATTTTTTAATCATTCAAAATCCTATATGATTTCTCTTTTCACCATTTCCACTACATTCATAGGTTTCTATGAATATTATTTTATGATCTATGTTCGGGTCAATGGATGTGAATTGCCACATAAGCTTTGTACATTGCAGTAATGCATAGTAATAAATTACATTTTGAAGTCAACATAATAGGGATCATAAATCAGAACTTCAAAAAAATAATTAAAATAAATTTTTAAAAAAATTGCTATTAAGAAAAAAATTCGCCAAACTTTTGAATTAAAGCACAAAATTGGGGGGCGGAAAAAAAACCCCATTAAGCATTAACAATATGAGAAATTTACGAACTCAAAAACCAAAAAAAAGAAAAACACATCATTCTTAAAAGATGAAAATAGGCTTCGCTTGGACAACATGGATTGTTAGTAGGTGAGGAACAAGCTCTTCATCCAGTGAACGACAAATCCATGGAGGCACACAAGAGGGATCATAGTGTGATCAGGTTTCGCTTCAACAACACAAATTGTCAGTGGATGAGGAATAAAATATTCATCTAGTGAATGACACATCCACGAAGGCGCACAAGAGGGATCATAATGTGAGCTTCCTGTTGTAAGGGTTTAGGGTATGATGGTCGCGGCTGAGCAGCTGCGCGATTGCAAAGTGCGCTTCCTCTTCTTCTTCTGATTATTCTTCGTCTTCTGCGCTTGCGTCAGATGCGTCCTCGACGTTGCAGCGCTTTCTGTCATCAACAAATCGAATTGCGTCTCATGTGATTTTGACAGAAGGCGATTCGATTGTTTCTTCTTTCCTCGAAAGGGAAGTTGGAAATGCGTTGAGACGTGTTTGAGGTGAGTGGGAGAGGTGCGTGCCTGGGGACAAACACCATGGGAGTGCTCTGTGGATAGCAGCCTGTGGGAGAAAACCAGGGGAGCATTGGAGATCGCCAGTGCCAAGTGCAAGATAGATACAAGCCTGGCATAATGGTAATGGATTACGATGATCCCCAACCTTTGTTTTTGAATTTTTGTGGGTGTTTTGGTGCTTTCTGTGGCTATTATGCACTCAAGATCTGTCCTTGATTCCATTTTTTTGGTGGTAAAATGAAACAAAGCTTTGTGCACTTTCGTATTGAACGTGTAATGCGTGCTCTAGGTGGTGCTGGCAGCTTCTGTCATTAGCAAATCTGGGAGAGGTACCTGTTGTAAACATCACTTTGTTGCACTTTTTTTTTCTTCTGGTTCCGAGCTCCTCGGTTATGGAATAGATGAGAACACCCTTGCATAGTTTGTTGTCGACATCCTTTTAGTCTCACAGGAGCTGTCTCCTCCCCAGAGCAAGTTCTCTAGCATTCCGCCTATTCAAAACTGCCTCCCTCATATCCTAGGGTTTCTATTGACGCTCATGAGATTGGAGCACTTTCAGTTCTAGAACAAGGACGAGATGCAGATCTGGATTGTGGACTCAGTGTAACAATGCAATGCCTGGAAATTTCTGAATAGTGTGAAGGCTGGTTGGATTTTGAAGCTGGAGATAACCATGTGTTGGGTGGTTCTCACTTTTTCGACGAGGACTTTCAAGGTTTTCATTCCGATTCTCAGAGCGAGAATCGGAGGTTTATAGTCCTTGTTGGTTATGACTGCACTCATTCTTGTCTTGTTATTTTGGATTTTTCGCCGCAATCTCGTAGATATGTCTTCCAGTGGCCACAATGAATAACTATGTGCAACGAGTTAATGGTCTATCGCTTTACTCTAGTGTTGATATAGAATTTGTTCTTTTGTTGATCTCTGAGTCCATCATAGGTCATATGGTCATTCGGGAGAAGCTTCACAAAGGTAGGCTTGGTTGAGTTCTTGCATTATATTTTCGCTTTGCTTATGTGTTTTTCTGGGTTTAGTTCAAGGTGCCCAGAAAGTCAAAGGGAGTCTGCTCTCTTGTTGGGTCAATTTGCCACAACAGATCCTGAATGCAAGGTGTGAATCTTGTGCCCCTTGCACCATGTTACATGTTGAGTCCCAGTTCAAATAGAAGTCTACATAGAAACAGGTGATGCTTATAGGGTACACAAGAGAGATGCTGGATAGCAGTGAAGAGCCAATCGAGAGTTAAAACTGCAACTAGAGTTCCAAAAGCTAGTTTTGGTTTCTTGCATTTAAGGATATGGTGTGTACTTTCAAGTTCACATTGTGCAACGTGGGGCGGTCCGACCTCTGATAAGGATGCTTGAAGCTTCAGATCCTCGACTTCATGAAATGGCAGCATTTGTTTTGGGTCATCTAGTTCAGGTTCTCATAGCTGTGGCCCTGGTTTTTGTTTTGTATTTTGTTTCCCCTTGTTTGGTTCTTTCTGTGGCTTCCTCAGGAAGTGTTAACCTTGCTGTTTTCTTCTTTATCGTGAGAATGGAGATTTCTTTATTATTATGAAAGATATTTCTGAGTCTACAAAGTACTAAAATTGTAACACTTGTTCTCATAGTCCTCACAGAACACACATAATCGAGCTGGAATTGTCCACGATGGCTTAGGGTTTAGCCCTTGCTTGAACTTCTAGATTGAAACTCTGGCGACACTAGTGAAGGTGGCCTCACCAGGATTATGTGAAAACAGAGATCGAGGTGAAGCTACACTGAAGTATTATTATAAGAGTGAATCTGGCCTGTTCTTCTTCTTCCTCCTCTGTTGTCCAAGGACCCATTCAAACCCGTGAGGAGAAGTAGGGTTGGGCATTTGATGATCCCAGAGCTTCTCCGGCAGTGCCTGGTATGTGACCTCCATATTTGTCAACCTCGTGTTCCTGAGGGAAGGTCGGGTTTGCTTGATCATCCAACTCTCCCCTTTTTAGTGTGTCCTTTTCTGGGATTAGGGTGGCATGTTTTTTGGTTATCGCGGATGCACACCTCCTAACCGGCTGTATGGCATTACAGACCGCTCGATCAGTGTTGATCGCGGTTTGTAAGGGCCAATTGGTGTGGGCTGTATGGCAGTGCAGACCGTTCGCGGTCTGTACGGGCCAATTAGCGTGCAGGAGGTGTTCACCTTCGATTCTTAAAAATTGGAACCTCACGAACCCGTCGTCTTAAATTTTTCACCGTTTGTATGGTTCCCCTCCGTATTTGTCAACTCTCTATTCTTGAGGGAAGGTTGGGTTTGCTTTATCATCCAACTTTCCCCTTTTTAATGTGTCCTTTTTTGGGTTTAGGGTGGCATGTTTTTTGGTTATCGCGGATGCACACCTCCTGACCGGCTGTATGGCATTACAGACCGCTCGATCAGTGATGATCGTGGTCTGTAAGGGCCAATTGGCGTGGGCTGTATGGCAATGCAGACCGTTCGCGGTCTGTACGGGCCAATTAGCGTGCAGGAGGTGTTCACCTTTGATTCTTAAAAACTGGAACCTCACGAACCCGTCATCTTAAATTTTTCACCGTTTGTATGGTTCCCCTCGGTATTTGTCAACCATGTGTTCTTGAGGGAAGGTCGGGTTTGCTTGATCATCCAACTCTCCCCTTTTTAGTGTGTCCTTTTTTGGGTTTAGGGTGGCATGTTTTTTGGTTATCGCGGATGCACACCTCCTGATCGGCTCTATAGCATTACAGACCGCTCGATCAGTGATGATCGCGGTCTGTAAGGGCCAATTGGTGTGGGCTGTATGGCAGTGCAGACCGTTCGCGGTCTGTACGGGCCAATTAGCGTGTAGGAGGTGTTCACCTTCGATTCTTAAAAACTGGAACCTCACGAACCCGTCGTTTAAAATTTCTCACCGTTTGTATGGTTCCCCTCGGTATTTGTCAACCCTGTGTTCTTGAGGGAAGGTCGAGTTTGCTTCATCAACCAACTCTCCCCTTTATAGTGTGTCCTGTTCTGCAAAGTGTGGCATGTTTTTTACTTATCGCGGATGCACACCTCTTGACCGTCTATATGGCATTACAGACCGTTTGATCAGTGTTGATCGCGGTCTGTACGGGCCAATTAGCATTCAGGAGGTGTTCACCTTCGATTCTTAAAAAACAAAACCTCCCGAACCCGTCATCTTAAATTTCTCATTGTTTGTTTGATTTTTATTTGGTAAAGGTATCTTCCTATTGGGGAATGGCTGAGTCGTTTTTTTACTTCCGAAATTATAATAGAAATTTGTGTTGTGACAGCCGTGCTCATGGATTCGACATCCTGGGTGAGATATTTTTTAAAATCGTAATTGCAGTGCAGGAATGTGCAACAATTCTTTTGAGCAATGTCAGAGGTGTGCACTCGATGATATATTTCAGTCACACATAAATATGTGAGAAGCAGATGTTGATTCCTTCAACTTCTTGTAATTTGCTCGTTAGGTTTTTGGGGTTGGACAATTTTGTGGTTCGCCCTAAAACCATCGTCATCTTTCGTTCGTAATGTTCTTGCACTGTTTTGTTTCGGGCCTCGGTGGACTCTTCATGACGAATTCTATTCACTCGAAAGATGCAGCAGTCTTCCATCCGCAACAATCTTCTGATGTCTTGTTTGGAGCATTGGTGGATGCCTCGGGACGAATTGAGCTTTATGGCATTACAAACCAATCGATTGATCCCGATCAATTAGTCTGTATGAGCCGAATTAGCATTCTCGAGGCCTCCACCCCCAATTTACTGATTGTGCAAGATCCCCTCGTGTCATTGTTGAGAGCACTAATTGGTTCTGTGTGAGAAGCAAATGTAGATTCCTTCAAGTTCTTGTAAGCTGCTCGTTAGGTTTTTGGGGTCATACAATTTTGTGGTTCGCCCTTAAAACATCGTCATCTTTCGTCCGTAATGTTCTTGCGTTGTTTTGTTTCGGGCGGTGGACTCCTCATGACGAATTATAAAATGTTCTACAGTAACTGATCGATCCCGGTCTTTCTGTGTACGAGCTAGTTTGCATTCTCGAGGTGTCCATCACATAACTAAGAAAAACACATCACTGATTAAAATTAAACCTTGATCTATGTCGAATGATCGAACTTCGATTCTTGTGCATTTGAATTGTGGTTGTATGAAGAGTGCGTGCTCCAAGGGGGATAGAAAGGGGAAGGGAAAAATGAATGAAACTTGACATCGAGTCTCTTCTATGTAGGTTGCGCATCACTAGAAATAATTTACCCGGGCAAAATGGTTTTCTTTAGAGGGGGATGATTAAAGGAATGCATGGAATATTATTTTTGTTTGAAATGTATACATGAGTTTTGTGATAATTCAAAATGATTCAACATGAATAATTATCAAGTACCTGAAGTGCTTGAAATATTGTTCTTGTTTGACATATTATTCATGATCTAATTATGCATAATGATTTTTAAAACATCATAATTTTGTCAATGCACCAAAGTTATTTCTTGGGGTAGGCACCTTTTAACAAAATGATTATCATGCACTTGAAGTGCATGAAATATTATTTTTGTTTCAAATGTGTACAAAAATGATTCAACATGAATAATTATCAAGTACCTGAAGTGCTTGACATATTGTTCTTGTTTGACATATTATTCATGATTTAATTATGTATAATGTTTTTTAAAACATCATAATTATGTCAATGTTTTAACATAAATAATAATTGAAACATTTTAGTTGCATAAAAAACCCTACATAGTTACATGTGACTGGCAGTTGCATCCCAGTTGTAAATATGGTGGTTGCATATGACAAAATTTCTAGTAGTGGAAGAATTATGACTCGCAAATGGTTTTGAAATCCACTGTGTATTGCAAGAGCATGGCACTGTATTCTTATTTTGGAAGCAGGGTTTATATTCATTTGGACTCACTTTGGGCCACAAAAAAAAAATCTATATCAAAATTTCAATATTTACAATGTAAAATGGTTTGCAACCCTTGGGTATCTAACACACTAGCTGTCTATCTAGAAGGGAGACTTCCTTCCCCTTTTGGATTTCTTCCTTGAATCTTTCTTCCTAGTGCTCTCTAGTGGAAGGGGAGGCTGCTCATCCTCCTCCCTCTCTTCATCGTCCCCTTGCCCCTCCTCCTCCTCCTCCTCCCTATCCTCTTTATCTCTGCCCCCTGTAAAACCTGCATTTTGACTAGCAAATGAACTGGGTCCATTGTTAGTGGTAGCACTAGGAGCAGTGCTAGCTCTTTCATCCTCATCACTGCTGCCTTGGGAGCTTTCACTTTCACCCTCTGATGCCTTTATTTCAACATGTAAAGCTTAGTCAACACCATAAATGAAAATTTTGATTTAAATGAAAACAATTTCAACATAAACAAAAATTGAATCCCAACCAAACCCACTCACCAATAGTGCATCAATATGTTTAAAAAGATGCTCCTTGCCATGTTCCTGGCCCATTTTTATTTCTGTAGCTGTGATCTTCCTCTTGTACCTCTTATATTGTCCCCATAATATAACATGTCAATAAAAACGCATAAATAATATATTCAAGTCTTCGACCAATTTTACGAAGCGTAGACCTTCGCATACTGAAACTTGCGAAACAGTTTGCGAAACAAATCCCATCGTATTTCAAAGCGCCAAAGCGCCATTTAAATCTTTGCAAAGCTGAAACTATCGTGACTCAAAACGCTAAAACACCATTTGACCTATCTTTGCAATGCAATACGCATCGCAAAGGTATCGAAAACAGTCTTATTTGACTCGACAGAAACTCGACAGAAACTCAACATTAACTTTATTCGAATCTTTGTAAGAAAGAAATGGAGGAGAAAGAAGGTACTTACAAATGCTGCTTTGAGGCCGAGAATGCCACCTTGGCCTAGCCTGTGGGTGGTGTTTGGAACCAGTTTCACTCGCTCTGCTGCCTTGAGGAACTCCAATGGTGGATCACCAACCTCGTCCACCACTGATTGGCATTCAGCAAGCTTCAGCTCCAGTGCCTTCAGGTCACGGTCAGACCTCCCAAACTCTCTTGCCTTCTTGGCCTTGGCTAGCTGCTCTGTGATCTCCTTCAGTTGCCTTGCTGCTTTCAGCTACACTTCAGACTAGTAGAAGGCATTCCAAATGTCTTCTGAGAACTGAAGCGGCCTCTGCAAGTTCCTGTACACATTCAGGTCTCTCAGGTGAGCACGAATCTTCATCTTGTCATGGTATCTTGCTTGAGACATTGAATTGGAAATCTTGTCTGCAATCCAATGTGAATCAAGCTCTCCTCCATTTCGAAATGCTCCCTTGACTTGATTTATCACTCTTTTCTGCTCTGCCTTTAAGAGAGTGCCCCATTCAACTCCTCGTGCAAAGTTGGTGGAGACAATGTGCCTAATGGTGCTCTTGGCCCCATTGTATGCCAGCTTGGTTGGAATTTCCTCCTCTACTAATATTATCAGAGGGAGCTTCTTCCTTTCCTCCTCCTTTTTCTTCAAGTCGAACTTCTCCTTTCTGATGGCATCCCTCTCATCCTTCCTCCTTTTTTTTTCGAGAGTTCTAGGTGAGAGAGCTCCTGTTGTTGCTCTCTCATCTCTCTTTTTCTTCTTCTCTGCTGCCTTAGCTTCTGCAGCCTTCCTTGCCTCTTCATCTCTCTGTGCTTCCCCAGCAGTCAACCTTGCTTGCAATGCTTGACCTAAGATGGCTGTCAAGGATGCCAACCTTTCAGGTGTCTTAGTATCGATTGCAGATAGCTCTGAAGCTCTCAAGTGATCAGTAACCATCTTCCTTAACCTTTCCTCCATTGTTGTCACCTCCTCTAGACCCAGAACCCCTTCGACCAGTCCCAGCCATTGCAATCCACAACCTCCTCTATGCCCAAGCTTTCCTTCGACAATTCTCGAGCAAATTTGAGAATGAATTCAAATTCACTCACCGGTCCTTAAGGACTTCCAGCAATTCAGGGCTTGCCATGTAATCCACATCGTAACTTGCGATACATTATCTTTCGCAAAGGAGTTTGGGTTTCAAAAATGACTAACGGACGCATTTCCTAAGGCAGTGCAATGTTGTTAGTTTCGCAAAGTTAGAGGGTTACGAAGTTGGAGGCTTCGCTAATGTAGGAGGAAATTAAAGGGGTTAAGGCTTTGGTTTAAGTAACGTATGCAGATGCGAAGAGGGATGCGATGGTGGGGGGTTCGCAAGGGGTTCGCAAAGTTTTAATTTATTCTGGCTTTAACATTTTGTTGTTTTTTTTGCATATGCCAAAGGGTTTCGGGGGCTGGGGTTTTTGGGACTGTTTTGGGAATTTTTTATTTGGTCTCATGTATGTCATGGTTGGTAACAAGTATGTTTCACCATGAAGTTTTGGCAGGGAATAAGGGTTTACTTCAACTTTTGTTCAATTTAAGCACTGTTGGAGCCCGAACATCTATAAGGTAAGGTTTTTAATGTTTTATGAACAGATTTCTTTCAAGGTTTTCACTGGTTCTTTGCTCAATTAAACACCCTATCATTTACTCCCTTTGTATTTTTTTGTTTTTACAATATTTCCCCCTACTTCAAAATTGGTGTTGGCATTATTTGAGCAACCAGTCCTATAGGCATTGTTGAGCCCACATTGGATGCAAGTATGCATTTCTTTTTGGTTTTGGTAGTCTCAATTTATGAATAGTCAAGGGTTTATATTGTTGTATCACATGATTTTTGAAAGTCTAATATGGTCTTTGCCTTACATTTGTGCCTTATTAATGTGACAGATGATATGTCTTCCTCCTTTGTTATCTCCACTAGTGACTCATCCTCCTCAAATGAAGGCACATCAGCTCATATGCAGGCAATGATGTCTCATTCTCCTCGTGGTCCACCTCGACAGCTTTGCCAATGCACCAAGTGTGTTGGTCAGATTTCACAAAAGTCATATGTTTGTGCTCAACACATTCTACGATTTGGGCGTCATTGTGGTCTTACCCCAGGAGCTTCTTCATCTCATGTGAAAAGTGTCATTTTACCATTGTCATTTTTCCTCTTTGATGCATGTTATTTTTCATGAAATCCTTTTTGAAACTATTTTCACTTCCATGGTTTGTTGTGGTTTTTTGAATGTAATAGGGTTCCCGTATGACACCACCACCTTATGTTCTATCACAAGGGGTTTTAGCTGCCATAGGAAATGCACTTTCGCAAGCATTTGCTGTAGGGATTGGTACCTCTCATGAAGCCAGTAAGCCACATCATGAGGCAAGGCCATGTGTGCCCTCCGTTAGACAGCGATCCAAAGCACAACGTCCAAGTTAAGGTCATGCTAGGACTATTGTTGAGGGTAGATGGGGTATGTGTGAGTTCACTGGCAAATGTGCCAATATTATCCAGTCATGGAACCCTGCAATTCTTGGGTTGCTTGATAATTTGCCCTATGATGAAGAGGTTGTGGTTTGGGGTAGACGATGGATTGTTAAGACTTCTACACTTGGAGAGAGGCATGGCTATGGAGTATATGCTTGTGAGGACATCATTGTAGAGGATTTAGCTAGTTGTCGTAGAGA
This sequence comes from Sphagnum tenellum, assembly GCA_963921925.1. NCBI lineage: Eukaryota > Viridiplantae > Streptophyta > Sphagnopsida > Sphagnales > Sphagnaceae > Sphagnum > Sphagnum tenellum. The sequence continues at coordinate 3,635,598 of OY998152.1, read as the reverse complement.
GGGTCCTACTTTGTTTCCTTATGGTGGGCCTATCTATAAGAGAAGACATTGAAACAGGATCCTCACACAACAACTTGAGTGGAAGACCTTTGCTCTTGAGATGGACACCTTTGCTGGTAGCACTAGGAGGCATAGTGATGGGAGGGTGATAGATGGAGACCCCATACGTTCTGGAAACATTGCTGGTTTCATGAACAGTATGGTGGGGACTTAGCCTTAGCGTAGGGCTAATTATGAGTGGGTTTTTGTTGAGGGACCTCCTCCAGCACCATATGGCCAGACTTATCATGAAGACCATTACCTGGTTATAGCTACTAGGACCATAAGATCAGGAGATGAATTGTTTACACACTATGAGTGGAATTAGGATTCCACCATTTCTGAACTATGTATTTTGTTTGAGACATAACATACCATATCTATATACATACATTTTGGCATTTTTTATTTATAATATGCAACTATGCCTGGTATATAGTTAAGATCTTCTGGATTTGGTACTGCATAGAATATTCGGCCTTCTGAAGACATGCTGCCACGGAGGTTGAGAGCAACATATCGGGAAATGGGCATGCCACACAAATCAGACTCTTCATCAACTCATTCTTCATCAAATGACTTGTCTGCTTGTGATGAAGGTGTCTCTCAACCTGTTCAGGAAGCACCACTGCCTGCAAACCAAGAACAAGCGAAAGATGACTTCATGGTTGACTGGTTTGGACTTGACATAGTTGATGATATGTTTGGCAACCCACATGATGAAGGAGCCAATGCAGATGATCCACGTCATCAACATATTGCCCAGGGACAACGACAGTGGCAAGAGGCGGAGGCACATACTCAAACACCTATTTTTCAAGGTGCAAGGTTAAGCCGTTTAGCAGCCATATTGGGGTTGTTAAACATCCAAGCAAAACACAAGGCAAGCAATACTATGTTGTCAGACATTTTTCAGTATTGTCATAGCCTCTTGCTGCCTAAGGAAAATGTTTTGCCAGGATCTTGGAAGGAGGCTAAAAAAATATTATCCTCCATAGGCATGGAGTATCAAATTGTCCATGCATGTGTTAATGACTGCATGCTATTTCATGGGAACAATGCCCATTTAACGGAGTGCAATATATGTGAAGAGGCTCGATATGATCCTCACATGCTTACAGGGAAGGTGCCTAGGAAATCAGTAAGGTGGTTTCCCATTATTCCTCGCTTGTTGCACATGTATCGATGTACAGACTTGGCTGAGTTAATGGTTTGGCATAAGAAGCATCGATCAGAGCCTGGTGTTATGAGGTTACTGGTTGACTCTCCTGCTCACAAGCATGTGGAGTCAACATGGCCAGAGTTTGAGCGTGACCCTAGGCATGTGAAGTTGGGGTTAGCATCAGATGGTGTTAGTCTACATTCACTTGGAAGAAAGGGACGACCTACCTCTGTTTGGCCAATTGTTGTCATGAATTACAACCTTCCTCCATGGTTGTCTATGAAAAAAGGATTTTTGCTGCTTTCTCTTATTATCCCAGGGCCAAGTAAGGTGAAAAACCTAGACACCTACTTAGCACTAGTGGTCAATGAGCTCAAAACGCTGTGGGATGGAGTATGGGCATGTGATGGGAGGAAGACCACTGGAGGAATACCACGTGTATTTAGGTTGAGGGCAATCTGCATGTGGACAATGCATGATTATCTTGGTAAGAAATCATGCACATACCTCTATATATTTTTTATTATTCTATTTTGTGATTAGTTGTTGTTCTAATATTCAATTCTTATATAATCAGGGTTTGGTTTTGTAAGTGGGCTGCAAACTCAAGGCTACAAGGCATGCTCTACATGTGGCCCAAGTTTGGAGGACATGGCTAAATACTCAAGCCATCTTTGCAAAATTGTTTACCTTGGCCATACAAAGTTTCTTCCACTGGGACATGATATGAGATCAGACCCACTTTTATTTTCATCTTTTGACATGCCTTGTGGTGATGAGCGTGATATTCCAGAAGCTACCATTTTTGCATATTGGAGGGATGTGGCCAATAGAGTTACTGACCCAAATGATTCTATGGTGTTTGAGGGTAGTGGATTGACAAGGTGGGGTATACTCAACAGCTTGCCCTACTGGGGTGAGCTGAAAATACGTCATCTCTTGGACCCCATGCACATTGAGGGAAATGTGGGAAAGGCTATCGTAAAACAGTTCTATGGAGAGAAGGACAATAACTTTAGGGAGGCCTGTGAGGATTTTGAGAGGCATCCTGATGTGTGGATTACCATTGATCCTAACACAGGTATTTAGCAGCGACCATCAGCTCCATGGACACTTACTACACGGGAAAGAAAAGACTTTTGAAATCGCATAGGAGAGATGCGATTCCTTACAGGTTTGAACTTTGATGGCAAGGGTTGAATTTAGAAGTACTCTGTTGCTTTTAATTATATTTAAATCTGTATGCCTTATACTGGAAAAAAAGTTCGAAGTATAGAATGTTATCTATTGGATGTCTTGAATACTTTTGTATAATTTTATGGATCTTTGTTGTAGGTTATGGAGCTAATCTTCAAAAAACTTTTGGTAGGGACGATGACCACAAGTGGCCAAGGTATCTCAAGACACATGACTATCATCGTTTACTACAGCACATATTGCCTGTGGCAATAATAGGCTTAGCCAATGCAGAAGTACAAGATGCTCTTTGGTCATTGGGAAATTTGTTGAGATGGGTATGCTCAAAGGAGTTATTTGTAGAAGAGATTCCAAGAATGAAGGTAATAGCAACAGAGGTGGTATGCAAGTTGGAAAAGGCCTTCCCTCCATCATTTTTTGATTGTCAAGTGCATTTACTAGTTCACCTTGTGGATGAGATAAACATTGCTGGTCTTGTGCATTGTCGGTGGATGTATTGGTTTGAAAGATATATGGTAGTATTAAAGGGTTATGTCCGTAACCATGCACGAGTGGAGGGAAGCATGGCAACAGGACACTTGGCAGCAGAGAGCATGTTTTATTGCACCAACATCTTGGCCACTATAGATCCATCATGTCCTCATGTCTGGATGGAGGAAAGAGAAGAGGAGGAAGACCGTTTGACTGGTGCCATCAAAACACGTATGTTATTACCTACAGAGTTAATTCAGCTGACCACATTCATGTTGAATAATAGCAATGTCATGGAAGAGTGGAGGAACTTCTATGAGAATGCCAAAAATATGAGTGGGAGATCAAGGATTTTTCCTACGTTTCATAAGTACATGAAAGAGAAGTTGGCTGAAGTGGATCAATTGTTGGCACAAGGAGAAAGTATATCCTGTTTTCTAAAGGTCACAGATGATGTTCGCACCATTCTTCATGGACCACTAAGAGTTGTGACAACACGTTCAGCAATGTGGACACAAGGAAGACATTTCAGGTATTTATTTTTTCTATTTCATTAGGCATATTAACTCATCTTCACATTCCAGACAAGTTTTTTAGAATGTTCTAGGATGATTTTTATGGGCATGAAGTTTCTATTATCATATAAGTTGTTGACTCACAATGCTTAACACGATATTAATTTCAGGATTTCCACTTTGGATGAAAAGAGGGGTCGCACCTTTGACTGTGGAGTTCAAGGGCAATTCATTCAGGACTCTAGAAGCAGTCGGCATGACAGGAATATTGTTCGAGATATTGTGCCACATCATGGAAAGTTGGAAGAGATCTTGGTGGTATCTTCTGATGCACATTCAAAGTTTGAAGAGTATGTGTTTAAGTGCAAGTGGTTTAAAGTGAATCTTGCCGGTGCAAATCGCACTGTAGTTCAGGATGAGTGCCGATACACACGGTTAAAGACATCTGCCACCAGTTATCAGCCATCTCATTGGCAAACTTCAGAGCCATTTACTTTTCCCAGTCATGTAAAGCAATGCTTTTATCTTCCTTATCCCCTAGACCCAGAGGAGTGGTCACTTGTTATCACATATGTGCCACGGTCCCGTTCTATTCTAGGTGAGAAACCAGAGGTTGTGTTTACAACCTCTGAGGTGGATGATGACCACGTATAATGTACTAATTATTTTTATGCAAGTTGCCATTGAGGCTTGTGGTTTTATATTATTACACAATGTTCATTGTGTCATTTTCTGCCTATTATGCTCCATTATGTAATTTTATTTTTAAGAATGGGAGCAATACTATGTGTACTTTACTAACATTTTCACTCAGTCTACAAAGGCAAAATAGATTATAATAATGGTTAAGTGGATTTATAGCTTCCATTTGGTCTAAAAGATTTTTATTTCCATTTCTAAACCTTAGATTCTGGTGGCTCTTCCTGGTAATCCACTAAGTAACTCCTGAAGTATTGTAATTGAGCTATTGCCTTTGGTATATCTTATGGATCGTCTAGCTCTAACATTGCAGCCACCTTTTGTATAATGCTGGCATTCCTGTTCCTTAAGTATGCCTCATACCTCCGTTCAGGATTAGGCTTTGGTGGTAAAAATTCTCTGGCCATTACCTCCACTGGTTCCTGTTCCATTAATGGCTCTAGATTTGGCTCTGGTTGAGGCTGCTGGACATAGTTCCCTTCCTCTTTTTCAACTTCTACTGCACCTAACCTTTCGTCCTCTTCATCACCCAACTCTGGACTTGGATACAGTTGCTCCATTCTTGTATCCATATAGTCTATGGGAATCTGAGTTGTCCCCATTCCTCCTTGGACTTCACTCCCCTGGTCTGTTTGAGTCTCCATATCCCTTGTCCTTATAACTAATTCGACCCTAGAGATAGGTTTATGTTGTCCTTGTCCCTCTTCTTGTCTCTCTCCTAGATTCAGCAAAGCACTAACCAATCCTCTGGTGTCTGTCGCACTCTGTTGAGGTTTAGAAACCTGTGAGTCCACTATTGCTGCTACCATCAAAGGTTCCATCATATTTGTACTTTGTGGCTGATCTGAGCTCATGTAAAAAACTTTGGTTTCCTCCTTCAATTTCACCATAATCCTCCAATGGTACCTCAGTGCTTTCCTCCTTTGTCTCCTCATAAGTTGCCTCTTCCTCATTAGTGAGCTCATCCTCTGAAGTACCATATACTTCCTTAATTACTCTTCTAACCAGAACTCTATGATGCCTCTCTATTACTAGCTGGCAGTCCCCATAAGCATAGAGTTGAGCTAGATAACTGGGTAAAGAACACAACTTCTTAGGCCCTAATGCTCTAACCTCATCCTGTATCACTTTGTGCATGATGAAAGCCCAATTGATCTCCCTTTCTCCTGACCACGAAGCTATGACAGTATTGGCCCACTTTACTGGTATATAACTAGGCTTTCTGGGATGGAGAATTGGTATCAAAAAATGAAAGAGCATCATCAGCTCGGGATCCTTGCACTGTGAGATCTTGTAACCATGTGAGACTACTCTATCCTGTGAAAAATACCTCTCAGACAAAGGATCCTTCTGTGACAAAAATCCATGCCCCTTCAAAGGTAATTGAAATGAATCTCCTACAAATTCCAAGTCCCATTCAGCTGGTTTACCTCTCACTGTTGTAAAAAATCTTGGATCTATTCTCCCGTTGTAGAAATCAAGGTAACTGCCATCTTGTATGTCCCAAGGAATCAAATACAGATGCTCTAGTTTCATCCTTCTCAAAATCTCTCTCAATATGCTCTGTAGTTCCCTAGTAGTCGGATACTGCATTGACAAGGATGAAGGTATGGCCTCCAAATCTTTGGCCATAGCTGAAATCTTTGAACGCAAAAAGGTTTCAAAACCCTAAACCCAAAAATCTCGTGAACTATTGTTAACCCTAACTAAATTCCTAGACCTCCTTCGCGTCTCTGCCAACCCTCTCGTTCCTCCTGAGCTCTTTCTCGAAGAAATCGCGAATGCTAAAGGGATCCTGACACAATGGAACTGTTCACAAGAATTTCAGCCTTTATAGTTCTTCAAGTAGGCCCTATGGGAACTTTGTACTATTGTCCTTTGCACTACTGCATGTACCACCTCAATGGCACCGAGATTTTTTGCGATTTAAAAAAGTTCGTGATAAATTAGATGACATTGCGAAAGCTTTTGCGAAACTGCCTTCTCCAGTAACCCTTTCACTAATTTGCGAACTAACGCACATCGCAACTTGTGATACATCCACCACCGGAAAGTTTTGTAAAAATTTGTGATGAGGTTTGCGATACATATTCAAACACAAAATGCGAGGTGCCGAATAACGCAAGCTTGCGATTTCTTGTGACTCTCAAAGTTTTTAACGATACGTTTTGTATTGTAAAATGTGCAATGTTTTGAGTATGATTAAACGTTGCAAAGTGTGGAATATCGCTAGGGTGGATGGAGACTGAGCGGGTCGCAAAGTTTTCTTTGTGATATATGTTGCAAAAGTGTTGCGATGATTGTAAAGTACATTATAAATTAGCGATGGGTGGTGCACCACAAGGTGCGATGCGTGTCGCATTGCAAATATGGCAGGTTATTTTTGCTTCGCAAACCCTTCAGGTTTTTTGTTTGGCCTTTCGCAAAAAGGCACAATATGTAATAGTGTAGTGTATTGCTTGATTATATAAATTAAACTATTCTATAATGTTTGTTGCTTCAAACCTTCAAACCTATGTGTGGCCAGTGATTTTCCAGATCCAAGATCAAATCATTGAGTTTTTTTACAATGTCTCATGATCCAAAGCCGTTTTTTTTGCAACCTTCACTTTATGAAACAAGATAAGGAGGTTATGTCTTGTTCTTCCAACATAACTATTAATCTACCTTCCAGCAACCCAACATTATCTAAAACATCTTTAGATTCTAATGTGTGTGTTGACAAAAGAGTCTCAAATTTCATACACTTGTCGTTCCACTCCTTTACATGGCTCTCATGATGATAGCCATCTCGTGTGGTAGCCATATTTTCCTCAAGTCCTCAGGTTTGAAGCTCTTTATTATGAGAAATGACTCTATAGTTTCATGTTCATTAGCTTGTCTTGTTGCCTTAGATGGTTGGACTTATAATTCAACTATTATTACCTTTAAGGAGTCAATTTGGGAGTCTAGGCCGCTCACTTTACTTTGAGCATCATGAAAAAAGATGTGCCTCTATTGTTGTTGATGCATCAAGTTGTTTTGCATGGGAGTCAACCTATAACAACAAAAAGATGAAATTCCTTTTGTATTCAACCAAGGGACCTCTTGATAATCACAATCTATCATTAAAAAAAATAGTGGATCTACATTTCATCAAGTGTGTACATAGCCATGGGATGTTGCATATCTTTTTCCTTGATAGCAAAAATACAACTCCGATGTTATATATTTGTAAATATAACTATGCAAAGGAATTGTGTTTTGTAGCAAAAGAACCAAGTCTCTAATAAGATTCTTTGCCTAGACTTGCTTTAACTCTCCCTCCAACTATGTTAGCCTTCGTACTAAAGTGTGGGCATTTGTGTCTTGCTCTTGCTATTCAAATTGCTTCCTTAGTCTTCTCCAATTCTTTTTTTTTCTCTTTGTTGGGTTCTCTTTTCCTTATGCATGATTCAAAAAAATTCAGATTTGAATCTCTATAACCATTATCAGGTAATCTTTTCATTCAATTTCAACTAAGTTTTAAATCCAAAATTTGGAGAGTTCTTATTTGTACTACTGAAAATATGCATATTATCTAAATCTCTTTGCATTTGAAAGCCTTTGAAAATTCAGAGTGAATAACAATATTAACAACCATTGCAACTTTCCAAGATGACTTAAAAGCCTATGGTTTTGCACAAATATTACTTCAAAATTTTTTGAGCTCTTCATACATAGATCATTATTAGTTTACCCACTTAATTTCCATGTAGCTTAGAGTAGGTGTGTTTCAATCATGGCCCCATGAACAAGCAAATGTTCATTAACCTTTACATATTGAATTTGTGCATATTCTCATCTTGAATGCCACACATGCTTATGAGATAGCATGGCTTAGTGCTTCAGCATTTGTGTCTCTTAACCACAAGTAGTAATTGTATCGACCTTTGTCTCTCTTCATTCCACAAGGTGGGTTTTGCAAAGGAGGTGACTGCAGACATACTGGGGTTTAGGGTTTAGGGTTTAGGAAAGGGTGTAAGGAGGTTTAGGCTTTAGGGTTTTTGGAATGAAGCAATTGCTGTCATCTCAGTCTTGTGTCAAGGGTTTAGGGAAGGAGGATTGTGGGATGAAGAGCTTGGTTGGGGGGAGGGGGGGGTTTAGGAATGAAGCAATTGCTGTCACCTCGGTCTCGTGTCAAAGGTTTAGGGTTCAGGGTTGAGGGAAGTTGTAGTGGGAAGAAGAGCTTTGTTGGGTTTTTGGAATGAAGCAATTGTTGTCATCACTACTACTCCCAGGAGGACGACAACAACAACAACGTCAACAACACTTGCTGCTGCAATCTCCTCATCCTCCTCGTCCTCCTGGCAATCGTCTTCCCAGCGCAACCCCAAAACTTTGGGAAAAGACAAAGATTAGAAGATGTAGTTTCTTCTCCTCCGGCTGCTGTGGTGCGGCATTCCAAGCTCCCATGATCTTCTCTCCTCTCCTCTTTTCACGCTTGCCCTTCTGCTTGCTTGCTTGCTGCTGTGGTCGTCTTCTTCTCTGCTTTTGTTGTTTTTATGTTTAGGGTTTTTGTTGCCTGTTCGGGAGATGGTATTTGATGAAGGGGTGCTGCTGCTCCTGGAAGACGATGGTGTACAAGACCCAATTCCTGTTTTTGTTGTGTCTGTTGTTGCAAGCAGCAGTCGTTGGCAACAGCAGCAGGAGAATGGGATTGACCATGAAGCTCCAAACCAAGTGTTTTGAAAGATCGAGGGGACGACAATGTGTGCCAAAGGCACAACAACATGCAGAGGAATTCAAAGGAGCTGGACAACACATCATCTTTAAAGGAGAAGGTGAAGAAGAAGAAGAAGATGATGAAGAAGTAGACAATGCAGCACACAGAAGCTCAAGACCAACAACAAGGAGTCTCTTGTGCCTGAGCAATGGACATGGTGAGGACACGATTGCTGCATCAATCCTGATGGCACTTCTGGTAGGTAAACACTAAACATTCTCTCTCCTCTCCAAATTGCTTTTTGCAAGGTTTTTTGCACAGCTGATCTGCTCATGGATTGATCTGACATGGACTTTTGTCAAATGCTTTGTTTCTGCTCTGCATTGCAACCCAATTTGGTGGATGGGTTCTGAAGAGTTGGTTTTGCAAGTGTGTTTTATGGTGGTGGATTTAGGCAGTGGCAGAAAAATCTGGAATTCTTTTGAAGATACATGCTCTGCCATTAGTGGGAGAAGGCCATGCTTACAAACAAATACAAATCCCAACTGTAGGACCAACCAAAACTATGCCCAGTGGTGGGTAGGTTTTCTTCTTCTTCTCACTCAACTTGCATTCTTTCTTGCATGGATGGGACTCTATATTGAATGAGACTTGCTTACACCACCTCCTGGGCTGGCTGGCTGGCTGTGCCAGAAGAGATTGCATTTTCACACCATCTATGTGGCAAGCCTAATCTTTTAATCTAGACTCCCTGAACCATGGGACATTTCTGCAATGTGTACTTCAGTGTCTCAAAGGCATGTGCATGTTTTAAAAACTATTTCAGAAACTTACTTACCTGCTTGTGCAGCTTTAGAATTTTCTGCTGTATAGATGGACCATGCCACATCCAATCCATCCTCAGAAAAATCCTCAGTCGAGGGTGTCATGAAGTTCACAGTTGTTATTTGACTCTTAGAAATTTCTGCTGTACAGATGATCATGCTGCATTCTATACTCAGAAATTCTGAGAGTCAAGGGTGTCAAATTATCTGGAGTTTATTTGAATGCCCTCAAGTACAAATTTTACAAGGGACAGGAGGGGTGTTTGTGTGTTCCAGGTTCATTTACATGGACATTTTCCAGCTGCTTGGAGACATTAAAGCAGGTCTTCTATCTCTCACAGTTGATCAGGTAGGTACACACATCTATCAGTTTGATCTCCAAAGAATAAGGCAAGCAGCAGCATCATAAGATAGATATATTATTGGTTGCTTGAATTCTTGGGCATACTGCTTTTTGTATGAAATGAACAAAACTGCTGAACAAACCTTCAACCATCTTCATCATTGTGACCCATCAGTGTTTCAGGCAGTTCCAGTGACATGCTAACAAACACCTAACTGTGGAAAGTGAAGTGGGGGGCAATACGGCAATGGGCAGATGAGAATCCCGATGGAGTTTTCCTTGCTGTGGGTGATGTTTTCCCCTTAGTACTTGCTTGGCTTGCTTCCAAGTGGCAGCTGCAGAAAACCCATCAGCAAGGAGCCCTTTCTAAAGCAAGAAATCCATTCTATGCCTTTGTGGGCACAGCAAAGAGCGAGTTTTACATCCGTGGAGATGATGGCTCACCTCTACCCTCCAGCTGGTTCTCCCCTGGTTAGGAAACAGATACCCATCAAATCTTTTGTTGAGTTCAAGCCATGACAATCCTCCAAGGATCCCAATAAAACAAAAAAAACCTGCCAGTATGTAACATAAAATCACAGATGCTTTGTGCACAATGAGTGATGTGGGTTACTATGATGTTGCAGAGTTATTGTTTGGGAGGAGTGTATATTATCCATGGGAGCGGTTCTTGATGTCTGATCCTCTGTGCAGGTACAGAGTTGATCTTGTTTGTGATATTGATTCCATGCAATTGTATCCATTTGCGAATCTGAGAGACAAAGCCTATTTTTACTATGTCCTCTGTTTCATGGAAGAAATGAAATTTGATGGATCATGAAGAAACTCTTCCAGTTAAATCCAAGACTTTTCATATAATAGTAGTTATTCCAGTGTTGGGCATGTACCTGGTTTGGAGGCTTAGAACTGCAGGTTCTGGTTCCAGTTAGTAAAATCTGAATCAGAACTGGGATCCTGGTTTTTTAAGAACTGGATCCAGGATTTTTGAAAAAAAGGAGGTTGAGAACCAGGGACTAACTGCCAGTTAACTGCTAGTTTTGGTCCAGGTTACCCAGAACTGGAACTGGGATTTGTTTTATGGAAGAACTGGACCTGGAACTGGAACCTGCTCTTATTTATTTATTAGAATTGGAACTGGATGTTCTTTATAAAAGTCAAGACCCACCCAACACTGGTTATTTTGTTGCTCATAAGTGAAAGATATTTGCCTGCAGGCTGCATTCCTGACTGATGGGGCTGATTGAAACAGACTGGTAGTTCCCAGGGATCATTTGACAACTAAAATTCTTAAGGAGCACCTGCCTCCTGCAGCATGGCCTAAGGTACCTCCTCATCATGGTGAGAGATCTTATTTGGGTTTGAGACCAGCACCTCATTATTGTCATGGGTATGGCTCATCATGGGGAGATCCCTATTTGGGTTCAAGACCAGGCCTGATTGCCTGAATTTCATGACATAAAGTCCCACATCCTCTGAACACAAATATTTTTTCAGCTCTGTATGGCCATTGCAAGTTTTGACAAATTCAGTATGATGGATGATAGCAGGTTCAAGATCTTGGGAATCCAATGATGGATGACCTGAAACCGGTGGGAAGCCTCAGGTTTCTATGGCAATATAAACCTGCCCGATTCATTGCTCTTCTTCCAGGTTCCAGAGCACCAGAGGTAATCAGCTTCTCCAGCAGGTTCTTGCCTTTAGGGTTTAGGTTTCAGGGTTAGGATTTAGGGTCTAAACCCTAAACGTGAAAATAATCAAATCTGATTGTGGTGGAGCTTGTCAATATGCAAATTTTGAACCAGCATTATTCTTATAACTATGTTTGGATTTCTAGGTTTTTGCAAATTGGGAACAGATAATGCAGTCTGTGGAGGATGTTTCCACTGCATTCTTCCCTGAGAGACTTGTGTTTCTTGCACCCATTGTTCCATCACTTGAGCCAGGACCGTTCATGCACTTAATCTGTGAGACAAACTGGCAGCCTCATTCTTTGACATTAGAGTCCTATCAACCAAGGTAATTCAGCAGCATACATCTCCAGTTGAAATCACAGTTTTCCTGAACATTTTGCAAGTGTGTGTACTCTTCTGGCAGAAAATGTTTCATCTGAATTTTGAGCATTTCTTAGCTGACTATCGTAGATCCTGGGCTGTATCAAATAAGGATTTTTCTGCTGTGAAGAGAGTTCTCAACCTCACTTGTCTATCTTGGTTTGGTTGCGATAACACCCTGATATGGCCCAAGAACTAGAATCATGTTACTCAAAATGTGGTGTTTAGCAGTGTTGTGCAGTTATTTTGATATTTAAATAACTGGCAGTTCTGGTTTTTTGAAAAAAAATCAGAATCAGAGAACCACTGGTTCCGGTTATTTCAGAAACATCAAAGAACCAACAGTTTTCATGAAAGAGCCAACAAAGAAACAGTGACTACAAATGTGGTTTTTTTTTAATTTCAAAATTTTGAAAATAAAGCTTCTGTACAAAAACCAGTTTTTGATTTTTTGATTATTTTTCCCTCCCCTGCTGGGTAATTGGCTATATACCCAGGCTGATAGCCAGCAGGTATATGTAGCAGATTCTCTAACCACACAACACAACACTGGTCTTTTGCATTGGGATTGGAAGTTGGTACACTTCAAGAGCTGATTAACATTTGGTTTCTCCCTGTTTTTTTTCCCACATGGATCGATTGATCTAGGGAGCCAATATCTGCATGGGCGTATGATGCGGGTACATCAACAAGGCTTGAAACAGACATTGCTAGTATCACTTGGCCTGCAAATAGTGGTACTGCTGTGCTTGGTTTCAAAAAATCAAATGCAGTGGTCCTACTAACAAGAGGTGGATTCAGTGATGTAGCTCATCAGGCAGTTGCAGGCATTGCCATGGCTGGCACAGCAACAGAACAGCTGGTCAGCAGCACTACTACAAATGACTACTCTGTTCTTGTTTCATATTTTGCATGTGTAACTGACTAGTGTATTCTTTTGGACAAATTTTATTTACAGAGGTTTTGCATTTTCCAATGTAGGTGGGTTTAGGGAGACCTGTTTTTACATTGCCAGGAAGTGGCTCCCAGTTTACTGCCGCTTTTGCAGAAGCGCAGTCAAGATTACTTGGACAATCGGTACATTTTTGTTTTGAAAACCTCTGTACCAATTCTTGTCCATGTGGAAAACTCATCATCAGCTTTAGATGCTATCAAGTAGTTTTTTGTTGCTAATGTCCAGATTTCCCAGAATCAAAGAAATCTGACTGACATCATCTGCTGTTTTTGCAGGTGTTTCTATGTGTAAATTGCAAAGACTTGGTAAAGAAGATGTGTGATGTGTTATATGATACTAGGCGACTGTGTGAGATCGCTCAAAGTGGGCAGAAGCGCATGGGCTCAGCAGGAGCAGCACATCGAATTTCAGAACAACTCTTGGCTTCACTTCTGAGCTAATTTGCACTTTTGGCAGCAAAATGCAGCCCATTCTGTTATTACAGGCAAGCAAGATTTCTACTACTAGGTCACTAGTCAATCAATTGGGGGAGATAGATTGCTTGAAGGAATTTGTTGTCATGAGCCTGGCATGTAGTGCATGGCATATGGGCATGGGTGAATTCAGAGCTGATCATGCAAAGTCAAGTGGTTTTCTCACCACTGGTGTTATTTTCAAGTCCCAGTTTTGATCACAATCCTCATGCCACTTTAAGGGCTTTAGATTTACTTTCAAATGCAATAACACCCATGAATGAAAACGTGAGTTCCAGTGTCATGAAAATGCATCATGGATGTTCCACTCCTTTCAGAGTCATTTGACCAAAACATTTCAATCATGAGCACCATCAGGGTTGCAGTGGCTTTTTTTCTTCATTTGATGACAAGAAATCCAGCATACAAAGGATTTTTTTGAAAAGAATCTGCCAAAGTCGCCAAATTTTGAGGGTAAATTTTCTGAAATTGCTGTATTCAGAATGGTTTCCAGTGGGTTGTCAAGATATAGCAGGATTCTTAGGTTTTTTTTACTTCTCCCCTCTGACATGTGGCCATTTTGCTAGCTCCTCTTGTGGATATTGCCAAAAGCAAACACCCTGGGTTGATGTCTGTTGCTTCTGTTTTTTTAAAGTTCTATCAAATGAGTAACAGACCAGTGTTGGGCGGGTATGAGAAAAAAGTGAGAACTGGACAGGGTTTCATTCCGGTTCTAATATTGAATCCCTCAGGGTATCAGGGAAACCCTGCAGCCATCTTGCTCGACATGTTCTGCTTCTCTTACTTGACTTGTTGCTTCGTTCTTGCTTGACTTGTTTCTTCGCTCCTGCTTGACTTGTTTCTCCACTCCTGCTTGACTTGTTTTTTCGCTCCTCTTGCTCAACGGATCCTACTATTGTTGGACCTATTGCTCCACTCTTGTTCAAATTGTTGCTTTGTTCCTGCTCGACTTGTTGCTTCGCTTCTCTTGCTCAACTTGTTGCTCCACTCCTTCATGGTCTGTTGCTTTGCTCCTACTTGACATGTTGCTCTGCTCCTCTTGCTTGACTTGTTTCATTGCTCCTTTTGTTTTTGCTCGACCTATTGCTTCACTCTTCTTGCTCAACTGCTCTGCTCCTCTTGCTCGACCTGTTGCTTCGTTTTTTTTGTTCAACTTGCTTTGCTCCTTTTGCTCAACCTATTGTTCCACTCCTCTTGCTTGACTCGTTTCACTCTTGTTTACCCTGTTGCATTGTTCCTCTTGTTTCAAATTGCAAGTGTTGAGTGTGGTGGAGTTGTCCAAATTTGAGTTCTTAAAGGCCAAACTTATAAAGTGAAAATTTTTGTTTGTTGAATTTTTTAATTATCCATGTTTTAGGGAAATGGTGGTTGATAATGTGTGTTTGTTTTGTGCAAGAATATTTGGACATTGTTACATTTAATTATACACATTGCATCTCACTTTTACACATTGCATTTCATCTGCACAATTGCTTTATGTATTTTTTGAGCACATTGCATTTTTTTCCTTTCAAATGTTTTTAAATGTTTAGGTTGATTTTCATGTAGTTAGCAGAATATGTTTTGGCAAAAAATATTTATTACACATTGCATTTCATCTGCACAATTGCATTATTTATTTTTTGAGTACATTTTATTTTTATTTTTTTTCAATTGCTTTTAAATTTCTAGATTGGTTTTTATGTAGTTGTTAGAATATTATTTTGGCAAAAAAATACTTATTTTAAATTTCTCCTTCAGTGAAGAGAATGTATTGGGAGAAAATGAGGGAGTCAAGTCAAAATGAAAATTTAATTTTGATTGAAAAAAATCAAACAAATGAAGATAAAATGTACATTGAAAAAAATGTGTAAAGGTGAGAATGAAAATGTGTAAACAGAAAATATTATGGTTGAAAAAAATGGGGAACAAACAAAGAAGAAAGTTTTGGAGAGGGAATAACGGAAATTCTTTATCTTGGGCATTTTATTGTGTGAATGATGGAAAAGAAGTTAACGCTACATCTCATCAAGTTATGAGATACATCTTATGTTATGATAGTGTAGTAAATATTCTTAATATAAGAACTAAAAAAAGAAAATGGTTAATAACTTATTATAAAATTTATGGTATAATTGCTCTCACAAAAATGTAAATGTAGATCATTCTATAATTGTGAAAATTTATGGTATAATTGCTCTCACAAAAATGTAAATGTAGATCATTCTATAATTGTGAACTTTTTTGAAAATAAAGTTAACAATAAAATAGTAAGAATTGTTGAAAGACAACTTGCAAAGAAAAGATTAATTGTTCCAATAAATGTAACACTTTTTTTTTAAAAAAATGTGAAGGAACCTTTTAATAAGGATAACATGCAACAAAAAGACAATTTGCAGGACCTTGGCCTTTTAATTATGAAAAATAATTTACCATTGCAATTTGTTGAAAGTGTATGGTTTAAACATTTAATATTACATTTATCTCTTGGAGTTGTGTTCCTTTCTAGAAAACAAAATTTTCAAGAAATATTATCTAACTTGGTGGAAAAAACGAAATAAGTATATGTTTTACCAAAATTAACATATTCTATTTTTGACACAACAAGCTTTGACTTGTGGTTGTCAAAGGGTGCGCATGATATATTTGCTCTTGTTATAATTTGTTTAGGTTGCGATTGGTAACTTAAACAAGTAACTATTGATTTGTTTGAGGCAACAAAAATTACTTAGCAAACATTAGTTAACAATTTAACAAAATTGCTTGATCAATATGGGTTAATAAACAAAATATTGTCTATGTTAAAGATGAGGGCTCAAATTTAAATATTATGAGAATTGCTTTAAAATATGTTTGTAAAATGTGAAGTCTTTGGTTTAAATGAAAGTTTTTAGGTGTTTGTTTTGGCCATGCTTTTCCCAAAGCATGCCAATATGCTACTATCGATGAAAAGGTTTGCAAGAATTTCAAGTTTATTTCAATCAAATCTACTTAGTCAAAAAATTTTAAATGGTATAATTTGGCCTAAATAAGAATGGAACAATTTAGATTCTAACTTGCCTCCTAGAAAATTAAATACTTCAGTGAAAACAAAGTCATTATTTTATCTATTTCAAAAAAATTCAGAATTATTGTCTTTCTTGTTTTTTATTAATTTTTTCTGGTTAGATCTTCGAACATTGGAACTTTAAATTTGTTTATAGATTTGCCAAAAAACTCATTATGTTTCAAAAAGCCTTGAAGTTCAAGGATGTTATTTTTTTTGTTATAGTAGGCAAAATATTGTCAAAATAAATGGAATAGTTCCTCTTCTTTTTACTTGGCACATCTTTAGAATAATTGTGAACTCTTTATCTCATGTTGTGATTGCTTGTGTTTTGACCAATCTAAAAGCCATGGGTTATTTTTTGATGCATTATAGTTTGCCATTACTATGTGTTTAAAATTCAAGGAAGAAATTATAAACCCATTTACCTTAGTTTGATTGATGATGATTTTGGGATAGCTTTTGAATAATCTTTATTTGCTTCCAACATCAAAAGAGAAATACGTAGTGTTTTGGATTCTTTTATTTAAAAGATTTTGTTTTTGAAGAAAATAAAACTCACAAACTGTTGTCTTTAATGTTAAACCCTAAATTCAAAAGCCTTCATTGGGTGAGAGGAAAGTGTAAGTGTTGTGGATGAATATGGTAGGAGAACTTTATATCCTATGTGTTTGAAATATTATCATCATTTGCATCCAATGACAAAATTTGTTGGATGTGTAGATCAAATAGGTGATGAAGATTCTAATTTGGATATTTTTCAATAAATTACATGCACAAGTGAGCCATCAAAGGAACTTGTCACCAGGGAACTATTGATTTTTAGATTTTCAAATGGATTCCAAAGACATCAAGTGTCCTCTTCAATGGTGGGGAAAACATGAAGTTATGTTTCCTATAGTTGGTTTTTAATTTGTCAAATCTTAGGCATTGTAGGGTCACAAATTGAAACATTTTTTTTTGTTTTAACGGGCATATTTACAAATCTTAAGAAATGTTGTTTACAATATATAAAAACTTAATTTTTTGTAAGATGTTATAAAGGATAACTAGGTAAGTAGATAGGAAAAGAGGTTTTTAAAGCTTGTTCTACTTACACTCATTATCCTTCCTACCTTCCAACATGTCCTATCTTTTATAGGACAACTTACCAAGGTTAAACCCAAAGCCTAGTTGGGTTGTAATGGGTTTTCAATGGATGGTGTGTTGGTGGTTATTGGTTCACTCTGGAGATCATTGTTGGTGATACTTGTATTGTGCAAATATCAACGAAGGCACCATTTTTTTTTTTTGCAATGATTATTGTTGGTTTTTTTTCTTATTTAAAAAATTACTCAAAAGTAATACCAGAATCAATCATGATGAACAAAAGTCAAATACCCGCACAATACTAATGCATAGTACATAAAAACCTCAACATTAATTAACATTAAATGGTGACAATTCTAGCTGGGTTAGTAGCATTTTTCACAATAGTGCTAGCACAAGTGGTGACCTAGGAATCACCACCTAGGTCTGTATGTGGTTTTTTTTTAAATTTCAAATAATTGGCCAAAAAATCCTTACAAATCACAATGGGATTCATTTTTTCATTTTTTGAATTTGTTTTTGCCAAGGTTCTGAACTATTACGTGGCAAAATATTTTTGGAGTGCTGATTACATCAAATAATGATCATTAACCAGCTTGCCTAAGGAACCACAACTCAGTTACCGAACTTCTACCCTATCTTGTAAACCTTCCTACTTGGTTAGTTTAGGGGAAAATGGAATGCTCACTTTTGACAAGCATTCCATTTTTTGAAACACGTTACATTTTTTTCATTTTTTCTGCCACCAACATCCACTGAATATCATGAGGGGAAAAAAATGGAGCACATCTTTGCACTTGTGTAAAGCCCACCACAACCTCGAGCTTTACCTCACACAAAATTTGGATGTGATAAATAATGATACTCCTCCAAACATAGTGCATTGCTAGAGATGCTCTTAGATGGCCCTTGCAAAGGCTCAAGTGCTTCATCATAAAAGAAGACATTGAAGGTTAGGTTTCCGTATGGGAAGGTTTTAGACCTTGTGCTCAATGTGTGCAATTTGTGTGTGTAATGTGTTTGATTGCAAGCCAATTTTGCATATTTTTGGTAAACTTGGACAAACCAAAACATGTATTGATTGAGGAACAAAGTGGGTCAAAAGTAACTACCCATGAGTGATAATTTGACCCAATTTGATGACTCAATTTATGGAGAAATTTTTGGTATGAATATGCGTGTGTGTGTGTGTGTGTGTGTGTGGGTCCTCTCTACACACTAGAGTTATTCGTGTAAAGACAACTCCAGTTTGGACCTCTGTTTTGTCAACTCATACCCACTTAGAGTAATCCAGATAACTATGCATTGAGAGAGTATGATCCAGAAACCCTCCTCTCAACATCATATTCTCAAACCACTGATTTGAGTTTTGGGGCAACTTTGGTTAATACTAATACCTGTGAAAAATTTTCAATTCAAGTTCAGTTTTAAAAACCTTGAAAGAGAAAATATTTTTACTCTTCATTACATGGAAACATTTGCTTATACTTTGCTGCAAAAGTTTGAGAAGATTGGTTCTTTTCTTAGAGCATCCCCTCGGGTGCTCAGCATGTGACCATGGACATTAAAATCAGATGAAGAAAAGTCGACATATGCGGGCTTGGCTCAGGAAAATGGTTTTTCTCTTGCATATTTGCTCAGTTTGCTGAGGCTGGTAAAAAGCATAGCAAAGCTGTGCACCTGCTAGAGAAGAGAGTAATAAATATGATCTCATTGCTGCTCCCTGTTTTTGATTGGTCCAGGTGGTTTGCTACTAGTAGTTTGAACCTATTTCCAGTCACTGAGAAAGAGTCTCACGAGTGGTGTTCCGAAAAAGTGAATAACTAAACTTGGATGTGAGAAATATTTTTCCAGGATCACATACTGAGCACTGGTGGCAATGCTCTTACATTGATTATCATGAAACTTCACATGATCTGCAGATTTGAGTAAGTCTGGAATAGGTACTGAGAGTCATAATTTCCTCCAACACACAAAACACCCAACTGAGTTTGGAAGTAGACGGTTCCAGTAAAAACCCAATTCATTTATATGGAGCTCAAACTGCTCCATGACATAAAAAGAAATTGCAAGTAAAAAGTTGGCACAGAATCAAATGGGAAGTAGATCCCTGCATTTGGGACATTTGTATTTCGCATGCAATGCGATCAAAAAAAATGGGTCAGTCAGCACTATGGCCAACAACCTCCTCTGTATAATGCTCAAATTCCAACCCATAGGGGGTGTGGGAAAAAACTAAAAGAGTCTATTGATGATAACTCTTTTTATGGGTTCTACAACTCTCAATTCGAAGGAATTTTCTTGAGCACACACATGGAAAAAATGGTGTGCCAAAGAAAAAAAGGGAGTCAAATCCGAAGGTTGAACAACATACCTACAAATGTCACTGAAAGTGGAAGCACACTCGCTCAATCACCACAAACATCAGGGCTACCAGGAGGGTTGGAATTACTTCCACCACCACCACCGCCTGGAGACGATGGACCACCACCAGGACTTCCACCTGAAGATGAGCTACTACCAGCTAAACTAATGGAGTAAACAGCAGTGCCATTTGGGTATAACAGACCCCAATGTTGCTCTGTTGCTGCACCAGGTTTCAAATCCTCATTGAAGAGTGCAAAGACATAAGTTGGGACAAACACTTGAGGTCTTTTTGGTGTACCCACACCACTGAGAATGAATTTGACAAGATTGTTATTGTAAGCTTCGGCATTGGTAGTATTGGCACCAGTACCACCTGCAGTAGGCCACCCAGATTCACTAAGTGCAATGCGCACATTTTTGTAACCGAGAGCTTCCATGGCATAGTAAACAGCATCGAGCTGTGCCTCCAGTAAGTTAGTATAGCTGTATTGACTATCAGTAAGAAGTGCAGATGTTGTAGAAAAGACAGCATAGTCCAATGGGATACTAGATGGATCAGATGCCCAAGCAAAATACGGATACGCATTGATGTAAAGGTATGAACTCGTGTTGTCAAGGAATTCCAACAGCGGCGTCAGCATGGATACTGCACTCTGCTCAAAAACACCTGCTGATGGTGGATATGAGCTGCTGAGAATACTGAGCTCACAAGCAGTTGACAGTGCGACTGACGTTAATCCATGATTTGTGAGACTTGTCTGAAGGTTTTGGATAGCTGGGACAAGTTGGGGCAAGATCTCTGGGTCTGTTGAGAATACCTCATTCCCAACCAGGATGACAGTAATGCTCGTGGACGGGTATGCCACAATCCATTCATCAGCTGTTTATGCACTTGCAGCTAGGGATGGGATTATGCTATTGTCTACAGCAATCACTACATCTAGTCCTGTGTTTGCTAAGGCAGTCAGGGTCCCTGAATCCGTATTGTAGATTTTCACCTGTCCTGCACCAAGGCTTTTAATCAACGTTACAGCGTCGGCATCAGAAGGCAGGTCATTGGCAACTTGTCCATAATTTATACCCATTTTTGTCAATGGCTCTGTCCACCCACCACCACCACCATCATCATCAATCAATCAACCCTACACACAATTTTGTGATCAATCAGCTAACAAAGACCCCTATTTGAACAGTTAAAACCCTTCATGTGTATGTAAACCCAGGTGGCTTTTGAATATAGCTTCAAAAATCCTTTTTGGAAGATCTAGATCAGTTTTTGTTCCAGAAAGTTGACCTCGATTGCTCAAAGGTATCAAAGATGGAATTGGATTGAGTTCAATAACACTATGAAGGTTGAAGGTTGAATTGGAGGAGTTGTGGGCACAGTTTAGTAGATCAGGTGTTTTGCTTTTGTAGCTATATACATCTAGCAGAACAAAACTTCTGAAAGAATCAAACCCACAAAACCCCACTGGGGCAAGGTGTTGACACACCCCATGAGTGTCTCAGTTCCACTTGGGCTTGTGATCCTCCAAAAATAAAAGCAGCACAAATCTACTCAATTCTCCCTCTCTGTCTCATGCAGAAAGAAAGAGTTCCACAGGATAATTATTTTTAGAGCAAATGGGAAAAACCCATGTACTTACATCATCAACTGATTACAAGCATTCACAAGAGGAAAAAGGAGGGAAGGGCTAGGTGAACAAAGGAAGTGAGAACTGTGTCTCACAGGGTTTCAAGGTTTCAAAAACCCATTTGAGAAGATGGTGAAGGAAACTAACTGTGTCTCATCATCATCCCTAAACCATTTGAGAAGGATCTTGGTGGCGAAGGACTCTGACCTCTTTAGCAATCCACACACAAAAGGAAACCTGAAGCATGGAAGAGAAGCTTGGGACAAATATGGGAGTTTTGTACCTGATGCATATTCACTGTGTGATGGATGAAGCATGGTGCAAAAGAGTGCAAATGTGAGGAGCCCAGACATGGTGCTGTGTATTCTTCTAACCACCTTTTTACCCTTTTGCTGTCTACACAACATTCTTAGAGGAGCTGCAGCTTCTTCACCCTCTTGTCCATCATCCCACATTCTCTTGACTTCCATCTTCTTCTTCTTCTTCTTCTTCTCCCCTCCTCTATCGCATGTCTCTCCTCCTCCTCCTCCTCAAGCAGATCAAACACAATGGAGGTGAGATTGCTGATTTGACGACAACAACAACAATCAGCTAGCTGATCGTGGCAAGCAATTGTAGGCCCCCAAGACTTCAAAAAAAGGGGAAATTGAGTAACTCCGCAGAGCTTCAACCAGATCCAGCTTCTTCTGAATCTGAATGTGAGCTAAAGGATCCAAAGCCTTTGCTGCTTTCTCAGAACAGAAGAGTGCCTAATCATCAACATCCAGCTGAAATGCTACTGCATTCCAGCTACAGGTCGTCCCAATGGTCCTCACCCCCCAACCCACCGACCCAGCAAATGAAAAAACTGAGCTCCTCCTGGACAGAAGACAAATCCTTTGAGAGGAAAAGAAGTGTGTCCAAAACAGCTTTGCTTCTTCATGCACTTGTTCAATTTTGGGATTGAGACAAACAAAAGCAACTGCAGAAATGCTGCCTGAAGCAGCAACTGAGCTGATGTTGTCGATCTAGCCGCAGCTTCTTTCTTTCTTTCTTTTCAGTCGACAGACAACCAGAGTCCGCAAGAGCACCTCACGAGTACACACTGCACATATACACACACGAATCACGACAACACGCAAACCGCCACCGCTACAGAAACCCTAGAACCCTAGGAAGGTACCTACTCACCTACCTATTTCTAGAAACCCTATGGAGGTACCTACAACCCTATGATATCTTCCTACTTCTAGAGCCCTAGGAAGGAAGGTGCCTACTTTTAGAAGCCTGGGAAGGTCCCTACATCTAGAATCCTAAGTAGGTGCCCACTTCTAGAACCCTAGGGTAGGACCTTCTTCCCGAACCCTAGGGTTCCTTCGCCTAGAACCCTAGACTAGGAGGTTAGTAGACCACCTATGAAGACCTGTTCTCCCCCCGGCCCCCCCCCAATAGTCACGGGTTGCTTACTACCTACCTACCAGGTGCTAAAAGCTAGGGAACATGAGTGCCACGTACGTTTCTCGAGTGGGAACTTAGGGAACAGAATAGAAGCATTGGGAACGACCACGTGGGCATTTCTTTTTCCGTACTTCATGATGGCCAGCCTGTGAGCAGTAATCATTGCGGGTCAGAAGACTGTTTTTTTCTTTTTCTTTTTCCATTTTTTAATTAATTTTCAAAAATTGCCAAGTAATGAAAATAGAATCTGTGTGATTTTTATTTTTTTGGGGGCGACCAAAAACAAAATCACAAATTCCTTTGAAATGTACAAAGGGGTTTTTTCTTTTTCTTTTCTTTTTTTTGGGGGGGGGGGTAGAAAAACTGGGTAAATGTCACCTATATTTTTAAGGAAAATTCTGTCCCTCCACCTACCTACTTGACAAAATAGAGGGAAAAAAAAAAAAAAACCCTTCAATAAAATATTCAAAAAATAGTATTTTTGTAGTTTGTTAGTTGTTGTTACTCCAACCGATTTTTTAATTTTTTTTAAATTGAAAAATAAATATTTGAATAATAGTAATTTGGATTTTAAAGGGGATTTACCCAATACAATCTCATGTAGAGTGACTTCTTTCCAAAAAAATTGTCATATCTACTTCAGCAAAAAAGAAAATTGGGAAAAAATTGGGGGGAAAAAATGAGTTTAATGTAAATTTAAAAAGAAAATTCTAATTCTTTTCAAAAAATTCGCTTAAAAAAAATCCAATAATTGGAATATATATATATATACACACTTGTACCGTGGTGTAAGGAAAAAATTGGTATGTGTATAAATAAATTGCGTGTTTTTATCACAACTTGACGTGGAGGAAGTTGCGGGACTTTGTCTTCTTGAGGTGTTGAAAATTGAAAAAAATGTTCATAATTTTGTCCAATTTTTGCACAACAACATTAGGCATTTTCTTGGGTTTAAAACCGTGCCGGTCCAAAAACTATTAAAAAATGAATGAATGAATGAATTAATTGCCCACTACAAAGACCAAGCTCGTACCTATGTCCAAAAAATAATTAATTAATTACCCAATACAAAGACCAAGCTCATACCTATGTCCAAAATAATAATAATAACAATAAATTAATTATGCAATACGAAGACCAAGCTCGTACCTATGTTCAAAAGTCGATAAACCAAACCCAACACGAGTTTAAACTTTGTTCTTGCCCCTTAAAGGTGCTTGGTTGATGGTGTTGTTTGTTTGAGTCCCGGATGGAATGGATTGGCTTATAAAGTAAGTCACCAAACATGGGCCACCATCGCCACCGAGAATGTGAATTTGTTTGTTTTTTACACACAATGATACAAATTTTGGGGAGAATTTCCCGGAGGACACTATTGAGTGCACCTCCCGTCCGGCCGTTCCAATTGGCATTCAAAAAAGCCGCAAACTTTCCAACATTTTATTCAATTTTCTAAAGAATTTGAAGCGGTGGTGATGGTGGTGGTGCTGCCACTCGGAAACAAGACCTTCGAAGGAGTTGTGGATAGGTCCAAATTACGACGGCGCCGACCTGATGAAATGTACGGTACAATTCATCCTTCATTTGGATGGGACACACAAGTGCCCAGCCCAAAATCCCTTCCCCTCTTTTTACTCTTTTACTTTTCACTTACACTTTCTTTACTTTTCAATATTCAGGTATTTACAGGATACAAGGGTTGTAGTGTACACACATAATTACGTATTTATTCCATGGGGCAGCCCATGTGAGGGGGGGGGCACGAAAAAAAATGATTTCATTTTACTTTGTGCCATGGTTTCTGTTAAGTATTTTGTGATGTAGCCAAAGTGGCCATCATTCAGAAAATAATTTAGCCAAATTTGGCTACGTATCAGATTGCATGAAAGTAGAAAAAGCCAGAATCCTTCTATATTCTCGCTTACCTACGTAAAAAAATTGCCCTAGGGCTGGGGTGTTCCTGAAATAACCGGGCCTCAAGGCAGGGGCCGAGAGTAGGAAATTTCAGCACTGCCCAGACCCAAGGGTGTTGTGTTAGCAAAAGCATAAAAAAACTTGACTCACTTTTTAAAATAAGAAATTAAAACCATATACCCGGCGGATACCAAACTGGTACTTGTTGGGTATCACAGTAAATAAAAGTAATGTGGGGCACTCAAAACATGAAACGCCAACCTTTACGAGTGTTTCGCTTTCTGACATGCTTGCCTCTCGCTCGCTCTTGCCTGCTGATGCCCGATTCCGGCATCTAGGGCGCCCTCCATTTTTGCCGTCACAAAAGCGCGGAGGGTTTCACGGATCGATTTACGTTTTCAGGTGAAAGAACGAAGAACACGTTCATCAAGCTGCAACAAAGCCAATAGGCCAGGATCAAAGTGTATACGGAAAAGCACCGGCAGAAAATTTCTAGTGTATAATAAATAATATTTTGGAGGGCCCCAATGACAAGGCCACGTTATCAAAAGAGGAATTTTTCCTCCACAAACAAAAATAGGCCGGCGCCTCATTTTACAAAACACCCTACCTGTTTTTTATTTGGAAATGGCCCCCAAAAAAAATAAAAATCCTTAGGCCTCCTCGGTTACAGGAATATTCTTACGTGCGGGAAAAAGAGAGCTTCAACCATTTGGGAATATTCTTCCTAGTCAGGAGGATACAGAACCACTGATTAGACAGAATATTCCCAAGAAGCGAAGCCCGGGCGATCTTGACCGTCGCTCAGAGAATATTCACGTAGTCCAATAGAATGGCTTCAGCTTTTGGGAATATTCCCCCATTCTCAAAGCCCAAGCTACTGACAACTTAAGAGACATCTCCTTGGGGTAAGCATAAGTTAATATTGGCTTGTACACACTAGTTTGGATGAAGTATATGTATGTTTGGATGAAGTTTAAGTTTGAATCCAAAACTATGCAAAGGAGAGAAGGTATCCCTTGATTGCCCGTCATTGCCCGGTCACAACCATGGTTACTGATGGGAATGAAAACTAAATTGCACTCTAAGTAGAGGACCACATACAAGGTGTGGATGGAGAGATGCTCTTTAACCATGGTAAGAGAAATATTTCCCTCTATTGTTGTACCATGGCAAAAGACGATCAAGACTAACTAGTAGATGATGGCCACATACAAGGTGTGGATGGAGAGATGCTCTTAACCATGGTAATGGAAATGTTTCCCACTATATTTCTTTGTACCATGGCAAAAGATGATTGGAAGCATTTTTGAAAATATCCCATAGCATAGGTTAGGGTTCCATAGCACACGGGAAAGTACTTTTCATCCCCAAAGGTGGGAGTGTAGAGGTAAATAAGTATCAAGTTTGTGCAACTTTCCAAGGTTAAAAATTGATTAAATTTTTGTGCAACTTTCGGAGATTAAGAGAAAGGTTAATATTGCTTGTCTTTTAAGAGAAAGGAGTACATACCTCAACATCCATAACCAACTTTTTATGCACACAAAATGGCCATCATCTGTAGGAAGATGTGGAAAAAGTGGGCAATTCTCTGAAGGAAGATTTAGCCAAACCTGGCTACAAATCCAAACATGAAAGCACAAAGCGTTCGGCGTGGCTGGAGTGGTGTAGCCATGGGTTACCCACTAGTTGACATTAAGTTTGATGAAGCAATTCAGATCTAACCGTTTGACATTACACTAAGAATCTAGCAAGGATGCCTTGCTACTGACAACTTAGCAATTCAGCCAACGGTGTGATGACAGTTAGTGGTAATAAACCTCTAAACCTTTCTCGAACACTTTGATAGGCAAGACAAACCAACAAGAAGTGGTCCTCATCCTCAACCGCACCCAAGTTGCACAATTTGTAGTAACGTTACTGCACCAGCACCTTCACTGGCTTGACTTGCCTTCCTAGCTCAATCTGCAGCTTGTGATTCGCACAACAAAAACGTGCCAAGCTTCTCCTAAGCTGTGCATTGTTTACCCTGGAGAGGTATTCTTTGTACTCATACTGTGTTGAGCTATTCAACCCTAGATAGGCTCTCACCCTATTGGAGTCAGCTGCAGCCACTTGATGGTGTACAATGTATTGCCTTTCAGCCAACTGCTTTTGGTGAGCACATGGTGGTAGCTGATCGCTATCGATGCACAAATTGTACGTCGACAGTCGTTCATCTACTTGTGCTAGCCAGCAAGCAGGCAATCAGCTCTTTCTACCCACAGCACTATGGTTCCTGAGTAAGACTTCTCGCCTCGCGGCAAGCAACTGCAGCTGTACATCATAAGCTAGCACTCAGATTGTCACTTTTCATTATACGTTGAAGGGACGGACGCCTCTATCCCATTATTTACAGTTGGGCTAGTCAGGCAATCGGTAATTGGGCCCATTGTTGCACTCAAACTGTCACTCTTCATTCTACGTTGAAAGGACGGACGCCTCTATCCCATTATTCAGGCTGGAATCAATTATCTATGACAAATTCGGAATGTGTAACACATGACTGTCAATTATGGTCATATTTCGGGTACTTGCAAATTTTGTGGTGGGACGTTAAACCCCCCCCCCCCCCCCCCCCCCTATTCTACCTGAGTTCTCACTATTGTGATGGGTGACAAATTGCAAGAATTTGGAGTTTTTGAATTTTGGCACATTACTTCTTATGCTTGTTATTACCTTAGTAACTTGGCCAATTCGACACTAATTATATTATTTAAAGAAAATTTGGAATTTTCAAAAATTATTTATTCGAAATAAAAAATATTGTGAAGGATAATAGTGAATATTTAAGAATATTCTATTTGTTGAAATGAATTTTTCAAAAGTAACATGTGTTGAAATGGCCAAGGTACTACAGCATAAGCCAAGTCAAGATTGTCATCATGGCAAAGTTTACCCAAGACGGAATAAGCCTGGAGCCCTGCCTGGGTATGGAATACCAAAAAGGGCCATACTTTTATCATATCCTTGTCTTAGGGAATATTTCATTGGCCTAAGCTAAATTCCATTAGCCTAGCATGGGGGATAATATTGTACATTCTTTTTCTTTTCTTTTCCCAAGAGCCTGTGATTTCAAACCCCTTCCGAAGCGTTTTTAAATTCCAAGCACATGGTTTTTAATTCTGAGTATAGTGTTTTTTTCATCCCAAGCACAAGGTTTGGACTTTTGAAGAGGATGAGGTTTGAGAGCAGGTGAAGGTCTACAAACCTCATCCTTTGTCAGCCCATCAACACCATGTATGCATTGAACTTCCAAGCACCAAACCTTGTGATTGCACACAAAAACCCTATATGGAATTTTAGAAAGCTGTGCTTAGGATGAAAACCACATGCTTGGATACACATGCTAGGGGCTTTCAATAGTGGGCTCTGGAAAAAGTAAATAATTCAAAATATCAAATAATAATAAAAAGATAGAGTATTATATCTAGATGACGAAGGTCTTATTATTGGAGTAAAGATGATTTTTTTGGTTGGGTTAGTAAGGCCATTCAGAATCAGGTTCCTATATTCCTAGATGTCACTCGTCATGTGAGGTTTATTTGAGTATTTGGCAACTAGGTAAAAGCACATTACACTAAATTAAAATTGGCAATGCAAAGTCCATTTTTAAAGTCCAAATCTAGTGATTTTAAAAAGAAAACATTTAAATGGTGTTGAAGTTCACATTTTTTTTCCATTTCCAAATTTGTACCACCATAACTTAAACATTTTTTTTAAACCTATAAAAATATGGGATTTAAAAAAGTTGCTTTAGATATCAAAATGAACATTATAAATTTTAAATTTTCATTTTAAAGTTTCAAATGTTTGAAAGAATTTTTTCTTGTTTAATTTTTTCATCTTAAGTGTTATTGTACTTCAATGTGTGCTAGTAAAAAGTTGTAAGTTTAATTCCAACTCCACTAGAAGAAAAAAGTTCATTATCATAATTTCTTTCAAATAGTTTCGACTAAGGACATTGGATGTACCATACTTTGTAAAGTCCACCTTGGATTAAACATTTATCCTTTTGATAATTTTGTTTTTGGGTTTCAAAGATTAAAATGTAAGTTTCAATCTTTCATCTCACTTTTGCCAAGTTTCTTAAATAGATTTTGCATACAATGCAACAATACTTGATTCACCTAAAAAACATTGTCACTAGGACATCCAAAAAAATCCATCATAACACGTTTAAACCCTTGGGGAGTAAGGGGTTTAAGTTGCCTTGGGGATCAACCATGTCCACTGGGCAACTTAATCCCCTTGCTCTGGTTGGAACATGGTTGTTCCCCAAGGCAACTTAAACTTTTTACTCCCCAAGGAAACATGGTTGCCCCCTTAAGGTAACTTAATCCCTTTCTCCCAAGGCAAGTTATGCCCTTTACTCCCCAAGGAACATGGTTCTTTTGAGGAAGTTGTTCTTGGGCAACTAATTTTTAAAAATTACATAAGGACAATTTTTTTTCATCCATTTCATTTTTGAATGAAAAGCTTCAAACCCTACACCTTTGGATTGCAAGAGGGGATTTAAACCATTCCATTGGTTTTTTCCCTTTGAAAATAACATTAAAATAACTTTAACCATTAATCACTGTGGGAATATAGTTTGCAAAATCTGATTTTTTTTCCTATGACATTGTACTATGTTGTATTATACTTTTGTCAAGACCAACATTGCATTTAACTTGTTGATACTATTTAATGTTTGCTAGGTTCCTAGTTGTAATTTTTAGGGTAAGAGGTATTGTTTTTTGTTTTGTTTGTTTTTTCAATTTTGTGTGTCACACCTAAGGTAAATGCTCACAAAACTTCATTAGTTCTCATTTCCATGGACACTAGGTTTGGTTTTTGGTTAAAAGGTTATGGTTTTGATTTCTAGGGTAATCTAGATTTTAGATTCCTTTTATAGTTTTAATTTCCAAGGTAAGAATATACATTAATTTCTAGGGGAGGAAAACACACACACACCTGGTGTTGATGCTAATGAAAAAGATGACGACAATGGCTAGCCTATTAAATTTTGAAATTTTAATACCAATCAATTAGGTTATTAACTAATTATCAAAAAATTAGTAACCAATTTGTAGGTAATGAGTAATTATATTGATTAACTAGGTCAAAATTCAATAACTACCCAACATTAATATTATTTATAATTCAAATAACTAGCCAACATTGGTACATAAAAAAACTAAACTCTACAAGATAATTAACCAAGGTGAAACTAGACATGAATTTGATTCATTTTCATTCACAAGGAAATTGTGACTCATAAATCATAATAAGCATGTATCAAGTATTGAAAATCATGTCATTGGGTATCAATTCAAGTGTAGACACTTCACATTCTTGGATGTGAAATTCACAAACACTAGCCTTTGACTAATACCTTGTGAGTACTTGATTTTCGCTTCATACCCAATATTTACATTTTGAAAAACTTTTAACCGTACTTGACCCAAAGAATAAAATGTGGGGATTTGGCAAAAACACATTGAAATCTCTCAAAATTGACTTCACAAAGTACAATTTTCTACATTTCAAAATTTTGATAAAATGTGTACACCAAAGTTGATGAAAATATCGTGAACTTTGGGGAGGTTTGAAAAGTTTGGAATTGGACTTATTCAATTATTTTATTAAAATTCATAGAAGATGAAAATTTTATATGTGATGAACATTTTGACCAAAATAATACTTGTCATAGAGTATGGCAAATGAGGAATATATTTCAAGAGTGAGTTCTTTAAGTGATATTTTTGTATGAAATTATAGTGAAAAATGAAAATGATATAATAAATAATAATCCACCAATTTTTTTGAAAATTATTGATTTCATATAAGCATTTTAGTGAGAAAATGATCTTTCAATGTTGGTAAACATTAAAGTGGAGCCCCACAGAACTTGAAATACTTACAACCAATTGACATTACACATGAAGGTTCTAAACAACTCTCCAAAACCTTAATGAAATAGTCTTTAGACCATTGCTTCAAGAACCTAGACATAGAGATCATGTGTAAATATGTGACAAGGTTTTAATGTTAAAAACCAAACTTGGATATTCAAAATTATGTGTGTCCCTTATGAGTAAAGGTTTTTATGTACCATATTATGGCATGAACATTTATGACCAAATATCATTAACGTGTTCAAATATTAAAAATATTTTTCTTTGGAGCATAGGCATAAAATGAAGTGGAATTTTTGCACATAATATTATTTGAAAGTTATGGAAAATTCTTTTCAACTAAATTACAACTCTAGTTACATATTAATTGTGATTATTCATCCCTTCAATCATTTAAAACAAACAAAATGTGTTCACTTCCAACCCAAAAAACTAGCTTGAATTCATTTCATAGAATTCATGTTTTGAAAATGTGAAGTCTTAGATTCACAATCCATGATCAAAGGAATTTTTTTAAATCGGTGGAAATAATGAAGCACCTTAATTAAAATCAAAGTCAATTACGCCCTATTTGTTTCACCATATTAATCAATTAGTTGTGTTTGAAAATGTGCATTGAAGAGAAAATTCAAATGGATGGATAAAGAAATTTGTTGAACATGTCACCACAAATGGATGATCGTTTTTGAAATGATGTGGTGTTTAAGACATGGAAAATGATGATAAATGTTACAATCATGCCATCACTTAAAATAATTTATTGAGCACAATCGTCATTTCCAAATTAAGTCGGTAGATGATAAAATTGATAAAACGAACCTATATCATGGTATTGCACCAAATTTAAATCTTTGAATTGTAAGATTGACAAGCATAAGTTGGTGTCCAAACACTCTCCTTCCTTTTTCATAGGTACCTCAAATGTTGCATGTGAAATTATGTTAGCTATCATTTGTGTCATGTAATTACTCATTTCCAACTTCACACAACCCCCACTATCCCTTACTTTCTCTTCCCATTAATTTGCCATTGACAACACACCTTCCTCCATTACTAGTACCATTGTTTATGCATAAAAGCAAGGCTACTCCCAAAATGTTAAAAAACATGAACTATATATCAACAATATCTTAGTAATCCATGAAAAATAATGGACAATAGACACAAGTATGGTAGGAAGAAATACTTTTGTTACAATTTAACCTTTATCAAAAGCTCATGGTTTGCACCTAAGAAGGTGGACAACCTCAACAATTTTCAACAACAAATGCTTTCAAGCATATAGAAAAACAATCATTCTTCAAATGATGTTTCATTTCAAAATAAAGTTGAATATTGTTCCTAAACATTCATCATAGATATTTGCAACATGGCACCTTGAACTTTTTTTTATGGAAGGCATAGTTCGCAATTTGACAATGGGAAGCCCATTCTTTTCCATCAATTGTGATCAAGCCTTTTCCCATAAGTGCATTCAATATTTAACTTGTAATTGAGGCTTTGTGAACATATTTTTATTTCTCAAAACTTCTTTCACATGATCAAGTTATGGTATTTTGATCCTCACTTCCCATTTGAACCACTACATATGCCTTTTCTTGGCATGCAATCATTCATGTTCTTCATTGGTAGATCTAATTCATAAAATCAGATCATTACAACATAAAATGCAAAGTTGTGGTTTATTCATCAATCAAAAGTTTAGCTTGTGTCAAAGGCCCAACAAAACAAAAACACATTAATACCACTAATCATAATTATATTTTTCCAAGGTACTTTGTTGATAAAAAATTGTTTGTGTGAAGGTTGCAAATTCATTGTAAAAAAATCTCAACATTAATATCAACTTATCATGTGGGATCTACTTCAAATTTGTGAAGCCAACCATTAGAGAATGTGAAACTAAAATTGAGATGTTCATAAATTAAACGTAGGTGAAATTATCATCTTGGTCTCAAAAAGTGTTGATATTCCCACCTACATTGTTGAATGTGTTGACATGATCTTTGATTTGAAAATGTAACCAACTATTAATAATGTAACAATAATTTGGACAAGGCATAATGGTCCAAATGGCAAAGTATGATCAAAAGAGAGAATAACAATACATTGTGTTTTCACTAGTGTCAAATATTGTTTGAGTCTTGCATTAAAAGTTCAATGAAGACAAATGTTGGGTGGATTTTAGAATTAAAGATAAATCCCTATTAGTTGTCAACTAAGGTATAAATGTATCCAATTACCCATTAATTATCAAAAAATTCAAATAATCAATATAATCACAATCATTAAAAAAATAATATGAAAGATTGAAAAAAAATGGTGGTTTTTTTCTTCTTCATGAAAACTACCAGCCTTAAAAAAAAATTGAAATAATTAAAATTGAAATTTCTTTGATTCTTCAACTGATGATTTTTTAAAAATTGGAAGCCTCACACATTTTACTATACACTTGGGTGAAATATTGGCACCTACACTTAGTACCTTCACCTTGTTGAATGAGTTCTCTTTTAGATAAATGCTATATTTGTTGATGGAAATTTTTTATTTGGATGGAAAGACCCTAATTTTGTCCAAGGACCATATACATATTTATGATGTTTAGAAGTTGTTAAAAAACTTTGGGATGTTTACCACAGTGCCAATGTAAATGTTGGTTCACCCAAGGGGTGGTGGTCAAACATACTAGGTGAATGTTGGGCCTTTTTTCTTGTTTTTTTTCTTCTCTATGTACCAAGTAGGACTCCCAAAGTCAAATGGCATGATTTAGTGTAGACACTTGCCAAGTGTTATGGGAAGGGTATGAATTTAATTTATAAACTTCCTTTTTTGGGCTGAAATGAAAGATTCTATTGCAGAAAAGAAATTGGTGTAGGAAGAAAAGGCGCTAGGAGGACAACCAACCCTAACCAACTAAGAACATTAGTTACCAAATAAAATTACCATTTACCAATAGTTGATAGCACCACCTAATTTTTTTACCATTGCAGGTGCATATGGCATGGTGAGGGCACCAAGTCTTATCAAAATACTCAAATAGTTTGTTTTTTTTTCCTCAAGATGTAAGTCATGATCTATTGCAATGTGTGTTGCCACTCAACACAACCGTAATAAAAAAAACCCCTCCCATATAACCTTCCCTAGCTTAACGTCCCACCACCTATTGTTGTTGCAAACAATAACATTCATTTCAATCGAAATGGAGCATTAAAATACATCCCAAAGTAAAGTCCAAATAAAGCTAAACATCCTAAGGCTAGTAGGTTACCTTTTTTTAAACAAACATTGTTCTACATTTGGGCCTTTCCAAATGCCAATAGAGTTGGTAGGCAACTTGAGACTACATAGGAAGCAAATTGCCAACTCTCAAGTTTTTTTTGGCTTTCAAGCATTGCCAAAACCTACACATTATTGACTTAAGCATCAAGGAGTCGGATGAAGTGTACTTTATGACACATATGTCTATTGGATGGGGGTCAAATCTGGGGCACTTGCAATTTTTGTGTTACTTTATTTGGGTGTTCCTTTTTCAACTTTTGGCCAAGTCAAGATTCCCCATGGGGATGGGGTGTCTTAATTGAGACCTAATGTGGGGACCTTTCGCAGTCCCTGAAGATAATTTTTTTAGTTATTAGGCAAATGTGGCGATTGACAATTGGGCCCATTTTGCTGCATTCAGACTAGTATTACTCTTCCTTTGCTTTCAGGTATTCTTTTCCATCTAAAAAACAGAAAGAAAGTAAAGTAAGAGTTTGACATGCCAGGATATTCCAAGTCACTCCATTGGAGCGTAAAGGAATCAGTTTTAGGACTGTGTCCTGGGCCCTGGCCTTTAGTTTGGAGGTATCTGGAACTGGACAAATTGTACACACGTTCTCTCTCTGCCCATCTTGCTTCACAGGCCTACTGACAACTAATTGTTAAGAGCATCTCCGAAATATGAAATGCACGATACTCAGTTGTCAACTTTCTCTTTTAGTGACGCCATTGAAAATACAAGTTGTGAATAAGGCAAGGTTCTCATGTAGTGGAGGCATGGCACAAAAAGGTTATATGGAATAATTGCACGTGGGACGGTGGAGAGTTCACGCCAAAAATAGTGGCAACCAATGAGAAGCGTGCCATGAAGTGAAGCCCGTACTCCCTTTTTTTTTCTTGTGGGTGGTGGGAGGTGTTTTTTTTTTTCCAAGTTGTCTTTTGTGTGGAGAGTGGACTGTCCACTGAATTATTCGCTTCAAAATAGAACCTTCTCTTTTGGGGAGTTTCCATAGTTTCAGTTTTTTTCTGTGATGGGCCAATCTAATTGGCATAGCAAAAAAGAAAATTTGATCTTGGGAGGCACCCCACCTAATTCATGCCAACCACAATAGGAGACATGATATAAATGTTGTGATGTAGAGTAAATGATGGAAAAAATCTCAAAAACATTTATTTCATGCTTTTGTTGTTGTTTTGAAACAACTTGCTGAAGATGCTAAACATTGCCCAAGTAAAAGGTCGCATTGGAATTGGAGTTACATTTTCCAAGTATAAATAAAAATCGCCAGTAACATCAGATTTTTCTTTCCAAAAAGAGTAAATGCCCCTACAAACTCTGCAGGTGCGTCTGCATGGTTCTAGGCAGCACTCAGCTCGCGCACTCTAGAGTCAACAGTTGTCCAACCATTTCTGTGTCATGCATTGTCACTCCTCATTGGCTTCAAATGAGCAAGTTCTCAGCGGAAGGGCCACATTACTACCAAAGCCTAGCTTCATTTGCTTTCTTCATTTGCTTACAAGCAGTAGTGTCCATATTTATTTTAATTGAACTTTGGTCCAAAATACGGCAAACCTTGCAAGTGCCATGCAAGTCACAACAACGACACTTGGAATGTTAGTTTGTAAAGGGGTTATACACATCCTGGCCCAAGCTCACTCTCCACAGGAGGGAATATTCCTCCTAGTCAGGAGGACACAGAACCCCCGGACTTAATAGGGGAAACGGTAAGGTAGGATGTAAGCATCCTGAGTCTTGACTTGGTCTGACACTACTTTCTTTTCTAAGGTGCACACACACACACACTCAAATTGTGTGCATAAAAAGGTTGTTATGGATGTTGAGGTATGTACTCCTTTCTCTTAAAAGACAAGCAATATTAACCTTTCTCTTAATCTCCGGAAGTTGCACAAAACTTTAATCAAGTTTTAACCTTGGGAAGTTGCACAAACTTGATACTTACTTACCTCTACACTCCCACCTTTGGGGGGCGAAAAGTACTTTCCCGTGTGCTATGGAACCCTAACCTATGCTAACATGGGATATTTTCAAAGATGCTTCCGATCATCTTTTGCCATGGGTACTAGAATAGTGGGAAATATTTCCATTACCATGGTAAAGAGCATCTCTCCATCCACACCTTGTATGTGGCCATCTACTAGTTAGTCTTGATCATCTTTTGCCATGGTACAACAATAGAGGGAAATATTTCTCTTACCATGGTTAAGAGCATCTCTCCATCCACACCTTGTATGCGGTGGTCTACTTAGAGTGCAATTTAGTTTTCATTCCCATCAACAACCGTGGTTGTGACCGGGCAATCAAGGGAAACTCTCTCTCCTTTGCATAGTTTTGGATTCAAACTTAAACTCAGTTCACCTAGTTTCATCCAAACATACATATACTTCATCCAAACTAGTGTGTACAAGCCAATATTAACTTATGCTTCCTCCAAGGAGATGTCTCTTAAGTGGTTAGTAGCTTGTTGCAAGCAGCAGTCGTTGGCAACAGCAGCAGGAGAATGGGATTGACCATGAAGCTCCAAACTAAGTGTTTTGAAAGATCAAGGGGACGACAATGTGTGCCAAAGGCACAACAACATGCAGAGGAATTCAAAGAAGCTGGACAACACATCATCTTCAAAGGAGAAGGTGAAGAAGAAGAAGATAATGAAGAAGTAGACAAGGCAGCACACAGAAGATCAAGACCAACAACAACAAGGAGTCTCTTATGCCTGAGCAATGGACATGGTGAGGACACGATCGCTGCATCAATCCTGATGGCACTTCTGGTAGGTATACACTAAACATTCTCTCTCCTCTCCAAATTGCTTTTTGCAAGGTTTTTTGCACAGCTGATCTGCTCATGCATTGATCTGACATGGACTTTTGTCAAATGCTTTGTTTCTGCTCTGCATTGCAACCCAATTTGGTGGATGGGTTCTGAAGAGTTGGTTTTGCAAGTGTGTTTTATGGTGGTGGATTTAGGCAGTGGCAGAAAAATCTGGAATTCTTTTGAAGATACATGCTCTGCCATTAGTGGGAGAAGGCCATGCTTACAGACAAATACAAATCCCAACTGTAGGACCAACCAAAACTATGCCCAGTGGTGGGTATGTTTTCTTCTTCTTCTCACTCAACTTGCATTCTTTCTTGCATGGATGGGACTCTATATTGAATGAGACTTGCTTACACCACCTCCCGTGCTGGCTCGCTGTGCCAGAAGAGATTGCATTTTCACACCATCTATGTGGCAAGCCTAATCTTTTAATCTAGACTCCCTGAACCATGGGACATTTCTGCAATGTGTACTTCAGTGTCTCAAAGGCATGTGCATGTTTTTAAAACTATTTCAGAAACTTACTTACCTGCTTGTGCAGCTTTAGAATTTTCTGCTGTATAGATGGACCATGCCACATCCAATCCATCCTCAGAAAAATCCTCAGTTGAGGGTGCCATGAAGTTCACAGTTGTTATTTGACTCTTAGAAATTTCTGCTGTACAGATGATCATGCTGCATTCTATACTCAGAAATTCTGAGAGTCAAGGGTGTCAAATTATCTGGAGTTTATTTGAATGCCCTCAAGTGCAAATTTTACAAGGGACAGGAGGGGTGTTTGTGTGTTCCAGGTTCATTTACATGGACATTTTCCAGCTTCTTGGAGACATTAAAGCAGGTCTTCTATCTCTCACAGTTGATCAGGTAGGTACATACATCTATCAGTTTGATCTCCCAAGAATAAGGCAAGCAGCAGCATCATAAGATAGATATATTATTGGTTGCTTGAATTCTTGGGCATACTGTTTTTTGTATGAAACGAACAAAACTGCTGAACAAACCTTCAACCATCTTCATCATTGTGACCCATCAGTGTTTCAGGCAGTTCCAGTGACATGCTAACAAACACCTAACTGTGGAAAGTGAAGTGGGGGGCAATACGGCAATGGGCAGATGAGAATCCCGATGGAGTTTTCCTTGCTGTGGGTAATGTTTTCCCCTTAGTACTTGCTTGGCTTGCTTCCAAGTGGCAGCTGCAGAAAACCCATCAGCAAGGAGCCCTTTCTAAAGCAAGAAATCCATTCTATGCCTTTGTGGGCACAAAAAAGAGCGAGTTTTACATCCGTGGAGATGATGGCTCACCTCTACCCTCCAGCTGGTTCTCCCCTGGTTAGGAAACACATACCCATCAAATCTTTTGTTGAGTTCAAGCCATGACAATCCTCCAAGGATCCCAAAAATAAAAAACAACCTGCCAGTATGTAACATAAAATCACAGATGCTTTGTGCACAATGAGTGATGTGGGTTACTATGATGTTGCAGAGTTGTTATTGTTTGGGAGGAGTGTATATTATCCATGGGAGCGGTTCTTGATGTCTGATCCTCTGTGCAGGTACAGAGTTGATCTTGTTTGTGATATTCATTCCACGCAATTGTATCCATTTGGGAATCTGAGAGACAAAGCCTATTTTTACTATGTCCTCTGTTTCATGGAAGAAATGAAATTTGATGGATCATGAAGAAACTCTTCCCATTAAATCCAAGACTTTTCATATAATAGTAGTTATTCCAGTGTTGGGCAGGTACCTGGTTTGGAGGCTTAGAACTGCAGGTTCTGGTTCCAGTTAGTAAAATCTGAATCAGAACTGGGATCCTGGTTTTCTAAGAACTGGATCCAGGATTTTTGAAAAAAAGAAGGATGAGAACCAGGGGCTAACTGCCAGTTAACTGCTAGTTTTGGTCCAGGTTACCCAGAACTGGAACTGGGATTTGTTTTATGGAAGAACTGGACCTGGAACTGGAACCTGCTCTAATTTATTTTTTAGAATTGGAACTGGACGTTCTTTATAAAAGTCAAGACCCACCCAACACTGGTTATTTTGTTGCTCATAAGTGAAAGATATTTGCCTGCAGGCTGCATTCCTGACTGATGGGGCTGATTGAAACAGACTGGTAGTTCCCAGGGATCATTTGACAACTAAAATTCTTAAGGAGCACCTGCCTCCTGCAGCATGGCCTAAGGTACCTGCTCATCATGGTGAGAGATCTTATTTGGGTTTGAGACCAGCACCTCATTATTGTCATGGGTATGGCTCATCATGGGGAGATCCCTATTTGGGTTCAAGACCAGGCCTGATTGCCTGAATTGCATGACATATAATCCCACATCCTCTGAACACAAATATTTTTTCAGCTCTGTATGGCCATTGCAAGTTTTGACAAATTCAGTATGATGGATGATAGCAGGTTCAAGATCTTGGGAATCCAATGATGGATGACCTGAAACCGGTGGGAAGCCTCAGGTTTCTATGGCAATATAAACCTGCCCGATTCATTGCTCTTCTTCCAGGTTCCAGAGCACCAGAGGTAATCAGCTTCTCCAGCAGGTTCTTGCCTTTAGGGTTTAGGTTTCAGGGTTAGGATTTAGGGTCTAAACCCTAAACGTGAAAATAACCAAATCTGATTGTGGTGGAGCAAGTCAATATGCAAATTTTGAACCAGCATTATTCTTATAACTATGTTTGGATTTCTAGGTTTTTGCAAATTGGGAACAGATAATGCAGTCTGTGGAGGATGTTTCCACTGCATTCTTCCCTGAGAGACTTGTGTTTCTTGCACCCATTGTTCCATCACTTGAGCCAGGACCGTTCGTGCACACAATCTGTGAGACAAACTGGCAGCCTCATTCTTTGACATTAGAGTCCTATCAATCAAGGTAATTCATCAGCATACATCTCCAGTTGAAATCACAGTTTTCCTGAACATTTTTGCAAGTGTGTGTACTCTTCTGGCAGAAAATGGTTCATCTGAATTTTGAGCATTTCTTAGCTGACTATTGTAGATCCTGGGCTGTATCAAATAAGGATTTTTCTGCTGTGAAGAGAGTTCTCAACCTCACTTGTCTATCTTGGTTTGGTTGCAAGAACACCCTGATATGGCCCAAGAACTAGAATCATGTTACTCAATATGTGGTATTTAGCAGTGTTGTGCAGTTATTTTGATATTTAAATAACTGGCAGTTCTGGTTTTTTGAAAAAAAATCAGAATCAGAGAACCACTGGTTCCGGTTATTTCAGAAACATCAAAGAACCAATAGTTTTCATGAAAGAGCCAACAAAGAAACAGTGACTACAAATGTGGTTTTTTGAAAATTTCAAAATTTTGAAAACAAAGCTTCTACACAAAAACCAGTTTTTGATTTTTTGATTATTTTTCCCTCCCCTGCTGGGTAATTGGCTATATACCCAGGCTGATAGCCGGCAGGTATATGTAGCAGATTCTCTAACCACACATCACTGGTCTTTTGCATTGGGATTGGAAGTTGGTACACTCCAAGAGCCGATTAACATTTGGTTTCTCCCTGGTTTTTTTCCCACATGGATCGATTGATCTAGGGAGCCAATCTCTGCATGGGCGTCTGATGCGGGTACATCAACAAGGCTTGAAACAGACATTGCTAGTATCACTTGGCCTGCAAATAGTGGTACTGCTGTGCTTGGTTTCAAAAAATCAAATGCAGTGGTCCTACTAACAAGAGGTGGATTCAGTGATGTAGCTCATCAGGCAGTTGCAGGCATTGCCATGGCTGGCACAGCAACAGAACAGCTGGTCAGCAGCACTACTACAAATGACTACTCTGTTCTTGCTTCATATTTTGCATGTGTGACTAACTACTTGTGTATTCTTATGGACAAATTTTATTTACAGAGGTTTTGCATTTTCCAATGTAGGTGGGTTTAGGGAAACCTGTTTTTACATTGCCAGGAAGTGGCCCCCAGTTTACTGCCGCTTTTGCAGAAGCACAGTCAAGATTACTTGGACAATCGGTACATTTTTGTTTTTAAAACCTCTATACCAATTCTTGTCCATGTGGAAAACCCATCATCGGCTTTAGATGCTATCAAGTAGTTCTTTGTTGCTAATGTCCAGAGTTCCCAGAATCAAGGAAATCTGACAGACATCATCTGCTGTTTTTGCAGGTGTTTCTATGTGTAAATTACAAAGACTTGGTAAAGAAGATGTGCGATGTGTTATTTGATACTAGGCGCCTGTGTGAGATTGCTCAAAGTGGGCAGAAGCGCATGGGCTCAGCAGGAGCAGCACATCGAATTTCAGAACAACTCTTGGCTTCACTTCTGAGCTAATCTGCACTTTTGGCAGCAAAATGCAGCCCATTCCATTATTACAGGCGAGCAAGATTTCCAATACTTGGTCACTAGTCAATGAATTGGGGTAGATAGATTGCTTGAAGGAATTTGTTGTCATGAGCCTGGCATGTTGTGCATGGCATATGGGCATGGGGGTGAATTTAGAGCTGATCATGCAAAGTTAAGTGGTTTTCTCACCACTGGTGTTATTTTCAAGTCCCAGTTTTGATCACAATCCTCATGCCACTTTAAGGGCTTTAGATTTACTTTCAAATGCAAGAACACCCATGAATGAAAACGTGAGTTCCAGTGTCATGAAAATGCATCATGGATGTTCCACTCCTTTCAGAGTCATTTGACCAAAACATCCAATCATGAGCACCATCAGGGTTGCAGTGGCTTTTTCTCTTCATTTGATGACAAGAAATCCAGCATACAAAAGATTTTTGTGAAAAGAATCTGCCAAAGTCACCAAATTTTGAGGGAAAATTTTCTGAAATTGCCGTATTCAGAATAGTTTACAGTGGGTTGTCAAGATGTAGCAGGATTCTTAGGTCTTTTTTACTTCTCCCCTCTGACATGTGGCCAAATTTGCTAGCTCCTCTTGTGGATATTGCCAAAAGCAAACACCCTGGGTTGATGTCTGTTGCTTCAGTTTTTATAAAGTGTTATCAAATGAGTAACAGACAAGTGTTGGGCGGGTATGAGAAAAAAGTGAGGACCGAACAGGGTTTCATTCCGGTTCTCATATTGAATCCCTCAGGGTATCAGGGAAACCCGGCAGCCATCTTGCTCGACATGTTCTGCTTCTCTTACTCAACTTGTTGCTTCGTTCTTGCTTGACTTGTTTCTTCGCTCCTGCTTGACTTGTTTCTCCACTCCTGCTTGACTTGTTTTTTCGCTCCTCTTGCTCAACGTATCCTACTATTGTTGGACCTATTGCTCCACTCTTGTTCAAATTGTTGCTTTGTTCCTGCTCAACTTGTTGCTTCGCTTCTCTTGCTCAACTTGTTGCTCCACTCCTTCATGGTCTGTTGCTTTGCTCCTGCTTGACATGTTGCTCTGCTCCTCTTGCTTGACTTGTTTCTTTGCTCCTTTTTTTTTTGCTCAACCTATTGCTTCACTCTTCTTGCTCAACTGCTCTGCTCTTCTTGCTCGACCTGTTGCTTCGTTTTTTTTGTTCAACTTGCTTTGCTCCTTTTGCTCGACCTATTGTTCCACTCCTCTTGCTTGACTCGTTTCACTCTTGTTTATCCTGTTGCATTGTTCCTCTTGTTTCAAATTGATACTCCCCCGCTTTTCTTTTTTGCAAGTGTGGAGTGCGGAGGAGTTGTCCAAATTTGAGTTCTTAAAGGCCAAACTTGTAAAAGTGAAAACTTTTGTTTGTTGAATTTTTTTAATTATCCATGTTTTAGGGAAATGGTGGTTGATAATGTGTGTGTTTTTTTTGTGCAAGAATATTTGGACATTGTTACATTTAATTATACACATTGCATCTTGCTTTTACACATTGCATTTCATTTGCACAATTGCGTTATGTATTTTTTGAGCACATTGCATTTTGTTTTTTTTTCGATTGCTTTTAAATCTTTAGATTGGTATTTATGTAGTTGTTAGAATATTATTTTGGCAAAAAAATGCTTATTTTTAATTTCTCTTTCAGTGAAGAGAATGTATTGGGAGAAAATGAGGGAGTCAAGTCAAAATAAAAATTTAATTTTGATTGAAAAAAAATCAAACAAATGAAGATAAAACGTACATTGAAAAAAATGTGGAAAGGTGAGTGAAAATGTGTAAACAGAAAATATTAGGGTTGAAAAAAATGGGGAACAAACAAAGAAAGTTTTGGAGAGGGTATAATGGGAATCCTTTATGTTGGACATTTTATTGTGTGAATGATGTGAAAGAAGTTAAAGCTACATCTCATCAATTTATAAGATGTACCTTATGTTATGATAATGTAGTAAATATTCTTAATGTAAGAACTAAAAAAAGGAAATGGTTAATAATTTATTATAAAATTTATGGTATAATTGCTCTTAAAGAAAATGTAGATGTAGATCATTCTCTAATTGTGAATTTTTTTGAAAATAAAGTTAACAATGAAATAGTAAGAATTGTTGAAATACAACTTGCAAAGAAAAGATTAATTGTTCCAATAAATGTAACATTTGTTTTTTTTAAAAAAATGTAAAGGAACCTTTTAATAAAGATAACATGCAACAAAAAGACAATTTACAAGACCTTGGCCTTTTAATTAAGAAAAATAATTTACCATTGTAGTTTGTTGAAAGTGTATGGTTTAAGCATTTAATATTACATTTATCTTCTGGAGTTGTGTTCCTTTCTAGAAAATTTTCAAGAAATATTATCTAACTTGGTGGAAAAAACGAAATAAGTATATGTTTTTACCAAAATTAACATATTGTATTTTTGACACAACAAGCTTTGACTTGTGGATGTTAAAGGGTGTGCATGATATATTTGCTCTTGTTATAATTTGTTTAGGATGCAATTGGTAACTTAAATAAGTAACTATTGATTTGTTTGAGGAAATAAAAACTATTGAACAAACATTAGTTAACAATTTAACAAAATTGCTTGATCAATATGGGTTAATAAACAAAATATTGTCTATGTTAAGGATGAGGGCTCAAATTTAAATATTATGAGAATTGCTTAAAAATTTGTTGGAAAATGTGAAGTCTTTGGTTTAAATGAAAGTTTTCAGGTGTTTGTTTTGGCCGTGCTTTTTCCAAAGCATGCCAACATGCTACTATTGAAGAAAAGGTTTGCAAGAATTTCAAGTTTATTTCAATCAAATCTACTTAGTCAATTTTTTTTAAATGGTATAATTTGGCTTAAATAAGAATGGAACAAGGCTTGTTTAGATTCTAACTTGCCTCCTAGAAAATTAATTACTCCAGTGAAGACAAAGTCATTATTGTATCTATTTCAAAAAAATTCAAAATTATTGTCTTTCTTGTTTTTTAATTATTTTTTCTGGTTAAATCTTCTAACATTGGAATTTTAAATTTGTTTATAGATTTGCCAAAAAAATCATTATGTTTCAAAAAGCCTTGAAGTTCAAAAATGTTATTTTTTTTGTTATAGTAGGCAAATATTGTCAAAATAAATGGAAGAGTTCCTCTTCTTTTTACT
Organism: Sphagnum tenellum; assembly: GCA_963921925.1. Classification (NCBI taxonomy): domain Eukaryota; kingdom Viridiplantae; phylum Streptophyta; class Sphagnopsida; order Sphagnales; family Sphagnaceae; genus Sphagnum; species Sphagnum tenellum. The sequence goes on along the minus strand of OY998152.1, from coordinate 3,591,216 downwards.
TGGCACATCTTTAGAATAATTGTGAACTCTTTATGTCATGTTGTGACTACTTGTGTTTTGACCAATCTAAGAGCCACTAGTTATTTTCTAATGCATTATAGTTCGCCATTACTATGTGTTTAAAATTCACGGAAGAAATTATAAACCCATTTACCTTAGTCAATTTGATTGATGATGATTTTGGGATAGCTTTTGAATAATCTTTATTTGCTTCCAACATCAAAAGAGAAGTATCTAGTGTTTTGAATTTTTTAATTTAATTTAATTTTTTTTTAATAAAATAAAACTCACAACATGTTGTCTTTAATGTTAAACCCTAAATTCAAAAGCTTTCATTTAGTATCTTCTTTCATTGGGTGAGAGGAAGGTGTAAGTGTTGTGGATGAATATGATAGGAGAACTTTATATCCTATGTGTTTGAAATATTATCATCATTTGCATCCAATGACAAAATTTGTTGGATGTGTAGATCAAATAGGTGATGAAGATTCTAATTTGGATATTTTTCAATAAATTACATGCACAAGTGAGCCATCAAAGGAACTTGTCACCAGGGAACTATTGATTTTTAGATTTTCAAATGGATTCCAAAGACATTAAGTGTCCTCTTCAATGGTGGGGAAAACATGAAGTTATGTTTCCTATAGTTGGTTTTTTAATTTGTCAAATCTTAGGCATTGTAGGGTCACAAATTGAAACATCTTTTTTTGTTTTAATAGGCATATTTACAAATCTTAGGAAATGTCGTTTACAATATATAAAAATTTAAATTTTTGTAAGATCTTGCAAAGGATAACTAGGTAGGTAGATAGGAAAAGAGGTTTTCAAAGCTTGTTCTACTTACACTCATTATCCTTCCTACCTTCCAACATGTCCTATCTTTTATAGGACAACTTACCAAGGTTAAACCCAAAGCCTAGTTGGGTTGTAATGGGTTTTCAATGGATGGTGTGTTGGTGGTTATTGGTTCACTTTGAAGATCATTGTTGGTGATACTTGTATTGTGCAAATATCAACAAAGGCACCATTTTTTTTTTGCAATGATTATTGTTGGTTTTTTTTTAATAAAAAATTTCTCAAAAATAATACCAGAATCAATTGTGATGAACAAAAGTCAAATACCCACACAATACTAGTGCATAGTACATAAAAACCTCAACATTAATTAACATTAAATGGTGACAATTCTAGCTGGGTTAGTAGCATTTTTCACAATAGTGCTAGCACAAGTGGTGACCTAGGAATTACCACCTAGGTTTGTATGTGGTTTTTTTTTTTAAATTTCAAATAATTGGCCAAAAAATCCTTACAAATCACAATGGGATTCATTTTTTCATTTTTTGAATTTGTTTTTGCCAAGGTTCTGAACTGTTACGTGGCAAAATATTTTTGGAGTGCTGATTATGTCAAATAATGATCATTAACCACAACTCAGTTACCGAACTTCTACCCTATCTTGTAAACCTTCCTACTTGGTTAGTTTAGGGGAAAATGGAATGCTCACTTTGACAAGCATTCCATTTTTTGAAACACGTTACATTTTTTTCATTTTTTCTGCCACCAACATCCATTGAATATCATGAGGGGAAAGAAATGGAGCACATCTTTACACTTGTGTGAAACCCACCACAACCTCGAGCTTTACCTTACACTAAATTTGGATGTGATAAATAATGATACTCCTCCAAACATAGTGCATTGCTAGAGATGCTCTTAGATCGCCCTTGCAAAGGCTCAAGTGCTTCATCATAAAAGAAGACATTGAAGGTTAGGTTTCTGTATGGGAAGGTTTTAGACCTCATGCTCAATGTGTGCAATTTGTGTGTGTAATGTGTTTGATTGCAAGCCAATTTTGCATGTTTTTGGTAAAGTTGGACAAACCAAAACATGTATTGATTGAGGAACAAAGTGGGTCAAAAGTAACTACCTATGAGTGAAAATTTGACCTAATTTGATAACTCAATTTATGGAGAAATTTTTGGTATGAATATGTGTGTGTGTGTGTTTGTGGGTCCTCTCTACACACTAGAGTTATTCGTGTAAAGACAACTCCAGTTTGGACCTCTGTTTTGTCAACTCATACCCACTTAGAGTAATCCAGATAACTATGCATTGAGAGAGTATGATCCAGAAACCCTCCTCTCAACATCATATTCTCAAACCACTGATTTGAGTTTTGGGGCAACTTTTGGTTAATACTAATACCTGTGAAAAAATTTCAATTCAAGTTCAGTTTTAAAAACCTTGAAAGAGAAAATATTTCTACTCTTCATTACATGGAAACATTTGCCTATACTTTGCTGCCAAAGTTTGAGAAGATTGGTTCATTTCTTAGAGCATTCCCTCAGGTGCTCAGCATGTGACCATGGACATTAAAATCAGATGAAGAAAAGTCAACATATGCGGGCTTGGCTCAGGAAAATGGTTTTTCTCTTGCATATTTGCTCACTTTGCCAAGGCTGGTAAAAAGCATAGCAAAGCTGTGCAACTGCAAGAGAAGAGTGTAATAAGTATGATCTCATTGCTGCTCCCTGTTTTTGATTGGCCAATCATGATGATTGGTCCAGGTGGTTTGCTCTTAGTAGTTTGAAACTATTTCCAGTCACTGAGAAAGAGTCTCATGAGTGGTGGTCCTAAAAAAGTGAATAACTAAACTTGGATGTGAGAAATATTTTTCCGGGATCACATACTGAGCACTGGTGGCAATGCTCTTACATTGATTATCATGAAACTTCACATGATCTGCAGATTTGAGTAAGTCTGGAATAGGTACCGAGAGTCATATTTTCCTCCAACACACAAAACACCCAACTGAGTTTGGAAGTAGACGGTTCCAGTAAAAACCCAATTCATTTATATGGAGCACAAACTGCTCCATGAGATAAAAAGAAATTGCAAGTAAAAAGTTGCCACACAATCAAATGGGAAGTAGATCCCTGCATTTGGGACATTTGTATTTCGCATGCAAAGCGATCAAATAAAAATGGGTCAGTCAGCACTATGGCCAACAACCTCCTCTGTATAATGCTCAAATTCCAACCCATAGGGGGTGTGGGAAAAAACTAAAAAAGTCTATTGATGATAACTCTTTTTATGGGTTCTACAACTCTCAATTCGAAGGAATTTTCTTGAGCACACACATGGAAAAAATGGTGTGCCAAAGAAAAAAAGGGATTCAAATCCGAAGGTTGAACAACATACCTACAAATGTCACTGAAAGTGGAAGCACACTCGCTCGATCACCACAAACATCAGGGCTACCAGGAGGGTTGGAATTACTTCCACCACCACCACCGCCTGGAGACGATGGACCACCACCAGGACTTCCACCTGAAGATGAGCTACTACCAGCTAAACTAATGGAGTAAACAGCAGTGCCATTTGGGTATAACAGACCCCAATGTTGCTCTGTTGCTGCACCAGGTTTCAAATCCTCATTGAAGAGTGCAAAGACATAGGTTGGGACAAACACTTGAGGTCTTTTTGGTGTACCCACACCACTGAGAATGAATTTGACAAGATTGTTATTGTAAGCTTCGGCATTGGTAGTATTGGCACCAGTACCACCTGCAGTAGGCCACCCAGATTCACTAAGTGCAATGCGCACATTTTTGTAACCAAGAGCTTCCATGGCATAGTAAACAGCATCGAGCTGTGCCTCCAGTAAGTTAGTATAGCTGTATTGACTATCAGTAAGAAGTGCAGATGTTGTAGAAAAGACAGCATAGTCCAATGGGATACCAGATGGATCAGATGCCCAAGCAAAATACGGATACGCATTGATGTAAAGGTATGAACTCGTGTTGTCAAGGAATTCCAACAGTGGCGTCAGCATGGATACTGCACTCTGCTCAAAAACACCTGCTGATGGTGGATATGAGCTGCTGAGAATACTGAGCTCACAAGCAGTTGACAGTGCGACTGATGTTAATCCATGATTTGTGAGACTTGTCCGAAGGTTTTGGATAGCTGGGACAAGTTGGGGCAAGATCCCTGGGTCTGTTGAGAATACCTCATTCCCAACCAGGATGACAGTAATGCTTGTGGATGGGTATGCCACAACATTGGTCACAATCCATTCATCAGCTGTTGATGCACTTGCAGCTAGGGATGGGATTATGCTATTGTCTACAGCAATCACTACATCTAGTCCTGTGTTTGCTAAGGCAGTCAAGGTCCCTGAATCCGTATTGTAGATTTTCACCTGTCCTGCACCAAGGCTTTTAATCAACGTTACAGCGTCGGCATCAGAAGGCAGGTCATTGGCAACCTGTCCATAATTTATACCCATTTTTGTCAATGGCTCTGTCCACCCACCACCACCATCATCATCAATCAATCAACCCTACACACAATTTTGTGATCAATCAGCTCAACAAAGACCCCTATTTGAACAGTTAAAACCCTTCATGTGTATGTAAACCCAGGTGGCTTCTGAATGTAGTTTCCAAAATCCTTTTTGGAAGATCTAGATCAGTTTTTGTTCCAGAAAGTCGACCTCAATTGCTCAAAGGTATCAAGGATGGAATCGGATTGAGTTCAATAACACAATGAAGGTTGAAGGTTGAATTGGAGGAGTTGTGAGCTCAGTTTAGTAGATCAGGTGTTTTGCTTTTGTAGCTATATACATCTAGCAGAACAAAACTTCTGAAAGAATCAAACCCACAAAACCCCACTTGGGCAAGGTGATGACACACCCCATGAGTGTCCCAGTTCCACTTGGGCTTGTGATCCTCCAAAAATAAAAGCAGCACAAATCTACTCAATTCTCCCTCTCTGTCGCATGCAGAAAGAAAGAGTTCCACAGGATAATTATTTTTAGAGCAAATGGGAAAAACCCATGTACTTACATCATCAACTGTTTAAAAGCAGTCACAAGAGGAAAAAGGAGGGAAGGGCTAGGTGAACAAAGGAAGTGACGACTGTGTCTCACAGGGTTTCAAGGTTTCGAAAACCCATTTAAGAAGATGGTGAAAGAAACTAACTGTGTCTCATCATCATCCCTAAACCATTTGAGAAGGATCTATGGTGGTGAAGGACTCTGACCTCTTTAGCAATCCACACACACAAGGAAATCTGAACCATGGATGAGAAGCTTGGGACAAATATGGGAGTTTTGTACCTGATGCATATTCGCTGTGTGATGGATGAAGCATGGTGCAAAAGAGTGCAAATGTGAGGAGCTCAGACATGGTGCTGTATATTCTTCTAACCACCCTTTTAGCCTTTTGCTGTCTACACAACATTCTTAGAGGAGCTGCAGCTTCTTCACCCTCTTGTCCATCATCCCACATTCTCTCGACTTCCATCTTCTTCTTCTTCTTCTTCTCCCCTCCTCTATTGCATGTCTCTCCTCCTCCTCCTCCTCCTCCTCCAGCAGATCAAACACAATGGAGGTGAGATTGCTGATCTGACGACAACAACAACAATCAGCTAGCTGATCGTGGCAAGCAATTGTAGGCCCCCAAGACTTCAAAAAAAGGGGAATTGAGTAACTCCGCAGAGCTTCAACCAGATCCAGCTTCTTCTGAATCTGAATGTGTGCTAAAGGATCCAAAGCCTTTGCTGCTTTCTCAGAACAGAAGAGTGCCTAATCTTCAACATGCAGCTGAGATGCTACTGCATTCCAGCTACAGGTCTTCTCAATCCTCCTCACCCCCCAACCCACCGACCCAGCAAATAAAAAAACTGAGCTCCTCCTGGACAGAAGAAAAGAAGTGTGTCCAAAACAGCTTTGCTTCTTCATGCACTTGTTCAATTTTGGGATTGAGACAAACAGAAGCAACTGCAGAAATGCTGCCTGAAGCTGCAACTGAGCTGATGTTGTCGATCTAGCCGCAGCTTCTTTCTTTCTTTCTTTTCAGTCGACAGACAACCAGAGTCCGCAAGAGCACCTCACGAGTACACACTGCACATATACACACGAATCACGACAACACGCAAACCGCCACCGCTACAGAAACCCTAGAACCATAGGAAGGTACCTACCCACCTACCTATTTCTAGAAACCCTATGGAGGTACCTACAACCCTATGGTACCTTCCTACTTCTAGAACCCTAGGAAGGAAGGTGCCTACTTTTAGAACCCTAGGAAGGTCCCTACATCTAGAATCCTAAGTAGGTGCCCACTTCTAGAACCCTAGGGTAGGACCTTCTTCCTGAACCCTAGGGTTCCTTCGCCTAGAACCCTAGACTAGGAGGGTAGTAGACCACCTATGAAGACCTGTTCTCCCTCCGGGCCCCCCCCCAATAGTCACGGGTTGCTTACTACCTACCTACCAGGCAGTAAAAGCTAGGGAACATGAGTGCCACGTACGTTTCTCGATTGGGAACTTAGGAACATAATGGAAGCATTGGGAACGACCACGTGGGCATTTCTTTTTCCGTACTTCATGATGGCCAGCCTGTGAGCAGTAATCATTGCGGGTCAGAAGACTATTTTTTTTCCTTTTTCCATTTAAAAATTAATTTTCAAAAATCGCCAAGTAATGAAAATAGAATTTGTGTGATTTTTTATTTTTCTTGGGGGCGACCAAAAACAAAATCACAAATTCCTTTGCAATGTACAAAGGGGTTTTTTTTTTTTTTTTTTTTTTTCTTCTTTGGTGGGGGGAGAAAAACTGGGTAAATGTCACCTATATTTTTAAGGAAAATTCTGTCCCTCCACCTACCTACTTGACAAAATAGAGGGAAAAAAAAAAAAACCCTTCAATAAAATATTCAAAAATTAGTATTTTTGTAGTTTGTTAGTTGTTGTTACTCCAACCAATTTTTAATTTCTTGAAAATTTGAAAAATAATATTTTGGATTTTAAAGGGGATTTACCCAATACAATCTCATGTAGAGTGACTTCTTTCCAAAAAAATTGTCATATCTTCTTCAGCAAAAAAAAAATTGGGAAAAAATTGGGGGAAAAGAATGAGTTTAATGTAAATTTAAAAAGAAAATTTTAATTATTTTCAAAAAATTCGCTAAAAAAATAATCCAATTAATTGGAATATATCTATATATATATACACACTTGTACCATGGTGTAAGGAAAAAATTGGTATGTGTATAAATAAATTGTGTGTTTTTATCACAACTTGACGTGGAGGAAGTTGCGGGACTTTGTCTTCTTGAGGTGTTGAAAATTGAAAAAAATGTTCATAACTTTGTCCAATTTTTGCACAACAACATTAGGCATTTTTCTTGGGTTTAAAACTGTGCCGGTCCACAAACTATTAAAAAATGAATGAATTAATTAATTAATTAACTGCCCACTACAAAGACCAAGCTCGTACCTATGTCCAAAAAATAATTAATTAATTACCCAATACAAAGACCAAGCTCATACCTATGTCCAAAATAATAATAATAATAAATTAATTAATTACCCAATACAAAGACCAAGCTCGTACCTATGTTCAAAAGTCGATAAACCAAACCCAACACGAGTTTAAACTTTGTTCTTGGCCCTTGAAGGTGCTTGGTCGATGGTGTTGTTTGTTTGAGTCCCGGATGGAATGGATTGGCTTATAAAGTAAGTCACCAAACATGGGCCGCCGCAGCCGCCACCGAGAATGTGAATTTGTTTGTTTTTTACACACAATGATACAAATTTTGGGGAGAATTTCCGGGAGGACACTATTGAGTGCACCTCCCGTCCGGCCGTTCCAATTGGCATTCAAAAAACCTGCAAACTTTCCAATGTTTTATTCAATTTTGTAAAGAATTTGAAGCGGTGGTGGTGGTGGTGATGCTCCCACTCGGGAACAAGACCTTCAAATGAGTTGTGGATAGGTCCAAATTACGACGGCGCCGACCTGATGAAAAGTCCAGTACAATTCATCCTTCATTTGGATGGGACACACAAGTGCCCAGCCCTCTTTTTTACTCTTTTACTTTTCACTTACACTTTCTTTACTTTTTCACTATTCAGGTATTTACAGGATACTAGGGTTGTAGTCTACACACATAAAATACGTATTTATTCCATGGGGCAGCCCATGTGAGGGGGGGCAGGAAAAAAATGATTTCATTTTACTTTTGTGCCATGGTTTCTGTTAAGTATTTTGTGATGTAGCCAAAGTGGCCATCATTCAGAAAATAATTTAGCCAAATTTGGCTACATATCAGATTACATGAAAGTAGAAAAAGCCAGAGTCCTTCTATACTCTTCGTTACCTACCTACTGAATTGCCCTAGGGCTGCGGTGTTCCTGAAATAACCGGGCCTCAAGGCAGGGGCCGAGAGTAGGAAATTTCAGCACTGCCCAGACCCAAGGGTGTTGTGTTAGCCAAAGCATAAAAAAACTTGACTCATTTTATTTTTTAAAACAATAAAATGGATATACCCGGAGGATACCAACCTGGTACTTGTTGGGTATCACAGTAAATAAAAGTAATGTGGGGCATTCAAAACGTGAAACGCCGACCTTTATGAGTGTTTCGCTTTCTGACATGCTCGCCTCTCGCTCACTCTCGCCTGCTGATGCCCGGCATCTAGGGCGCCCTCCATTTTTGCCGTCACAAAAGCACGGAGGGTTTCACGGATCGATTTACGTTTTCAGGTGAAAGAACGAAGAACACGTTCATCAAGCTGCAACAAAGCCAATAGGCCAGGATCAAAGTGTATACGGAAAAGCACCGGCAGAAAATTTCTAGTGTATAATCAATAATATTTTGGAGGGCCCCCATGACAAGGCCACGTTATCAAAAGAGGAATTTTTCCTCCACAAACAAAAATAGGCGGGCGCCTCATTTTACAAAACACCCGACCTGTTTTTTATTTGGAAATGGCCCGAAAAAAAAAAACAAAAAAATCCTTACGCCTCCTCGGTTACAGGAATATTCTTACGTGCGGGAAAAAGAGAGCTTCAACCATTTGGGAATATTCCTCCTGAGTCAGGAGAACACAGAACCCTCGATTACACAGAATATTCCCAAGAAGCAAAGCCCGGGCGATCTCGACCATCACTCACAGAATATTCACGTAGTCCAATAGAATGGCTTCGGCTTTTGGGAATATTCCCCCATTCTCAAAGCCCAAGCTACTAACTACTTAAGAGACATCTCCTTGCGGGAAGCATAAGTTTGGATGAAGTTTGTACACACTAGTTTGGATGAAGTATATGTATGTTTGGATGAAACTAGGTGAACTTAGTTTAAGTTTGAATCCAAAACTATGTGCAAAGGAGAGAAAGTTTCCCTTGATTGCCTGTCATTGCCCGGTCACAACCACGGTTATTGATGGGAATGAAAACTAAATTGCACTCTAAGTAGACGACCACATACGAGGTGTGGATGGAGAGATGCTCTTAACCATGGTAAGAGAAATATTTCCCTCTATTGTAGTACCATGGCAAAAGATGATCAAAGACTAACTAGTAGATGATGGCCACATACAAGGTGTGGATGGAGAGATGCTCTTAACCATGGTAATGGAAATGTTTCCCACTATATTTCTTTGTACCATGGCAAAAGATGATTGGAAGCATTTTTGAAAATATCCCATAGCATAGGTTAGGGTTCCATAGCACACGGGAAAGTACTTTTCACCCCCAAAGGTGGGAGTGTAGAGGTAAATAAGTATCAAGTTTGTGCAACTTCCCGAGGTTAAAAATTGATTAAAATTTTATGCAAATTTTGGAGATTAAGAGAAAGGTTAATATTGCTTGTCTTCTAAGAGAAAGGAGTACATACCTCAATGTCCATAACAACCTAAGAGAAAGGAGTACATACCTCAATATCTATAACAACCTTTTTATGCACACAATTTGAGTGCGTGTGTGCACATTAGAAAAGAAAGTAGTTTGAGACCAAGTCAAGACTCAAGATGCTTACATCCAACCTTACCTTTCCCCCTATTAAGTGTTGAAATGAGAAATTTTTGTCTTGTACCACTTTGGCTGACATCATTCTTGACACTAGTAAAAAGTTCACCTCCTAGCTCCACTTTCAACTTCTCTACCCTTCTCCCCCACCCCCCTTCGTGTTTAAACTTTCCACCAAGTAGGTTTACCTATTTGAAAAGCAAAAAGTCCCCAAAGAAGTAAGTACCTCTTCCTATGGAATCTTGTGATAGCTATCATAATTTCCTAGTTTGTAGATAGTGGGATGAAAACATTGCAAGGAATTTCAAGTTGTATAGATTGTTGGATTTGAGGCTATCGAGATGAAACACATCAAGGAATTTCAAGTTGTGTAGATTTAACAATGTTTAAATATGTTGTACATAGCCATTTTCTAGTCATTGTTTTGTGCAATTTTCTTCTTATTTATTCCAAAGATGGTCACATGATACACGCATACCTTCTACTCCCCCTTCCTTTCTCATGTTTCATCTCCTTAGTTCTTATCAATGTTCCCCTTTTCACTACCCCCCACTCAACTTAATACTTACACCCCAAGCTTTGCAACATCCTTAAATTGAGGTGGCTAACTAAAAGTGCTTAAGAATCACATGCACTTCCCACCACTTCTTGCTCCAATCTACTTGGCCATAAAACCAAAGTTGAATGTTTGACCTCATATATTATCAAGTTATTTACCATGTAGGAATAACAATTTATACACTTGTACATTAAATGACGCAAAATATGTGCCTAGTCACACATTTGTGCCTAGAAAATGGATGTATCTCATCTTGATTTTTTTTCCTATTATGCCAACATTTGGGCTTAAATTGATTACATAATTCAATCCCATACATATGACCATTGAAGGACTTTGGTCAAAAGCATTTTTGGCATTTCAAAACATCACAAAGTAATTGTCACCACCATCTAGAACCCACCTATAAGAACAATATTTTTGGCCAAGGAAAAAGGGTTTTGGTTATGTCAGTTTAGTTGAATAATTCAATTTTGTAACATTCGGAGATTATTCTTGTGAAAAGAAAAAATGGCAAATTGTATCGGCATGTAAATTGGCTCATTATTGACAACCAACCATGAAATATTTGTCCATTTTTATCTTTCAGGTAAAAGAAATTATTAGTAATAGAAGGAATAATTAATTTTAAATTTTATAAGTTAGCCAAAAAAGTTAACTTTATTACATAACTAATCATTAGTAAAAAGACCATTCAAATTGCTTCTCAAAAGTGACTAATTGAAAGTCTCTACCAAAATTGGCTAATCAAAATCACCTACCGAAACTACCAAATCGAAATAGTCAAAATTGATTGCCAAACTTCACGTTTTTGAAATTTTCAGAAATCAAACCAATTTCAATTGAGAGGTTTAAAAAAAGGTTAGAAAGCTCTTTCCAAGAGCTATAAGGTAAACCCTTCAAACATTCAAATTGGAGTTCATTTGAGGAAGTTATGAATTATTAAAATTTTAATGAACTTTTTTTTTTTTTTGCCAATTGCAACTATTGACTAGGAGGATAGCCAACTTGATGGCAACCAAACAAGAAGACATAGTTTTTAATTTAAATATCACATTAGTAATAATAGGCAATTAATTATAAATCTTCATATAAACAAGAAATGATAGAAGTTAAGAAGGAAGATTTTGGGCATTATGGAAAAATACCATAAGGGAGGAATAGAAGAATTGAAGAGAAGAAGACCATTGATTAAGCGAACAATTCAAAGAATTTTGCTCACTTTTTTTAAAGGTAAAAAATGGGAAAGTAAGGCCATGCATTGAAACTTTCAAAGTCATGGAAATGAATGTGGTTATTGAAGTAATTCAAATTACATGACATTATTCTTTTGGATTAACAAATGATGGAAACATTCTTGCATGTATGTGGGTGTGTGCGTGTGTCTATGAATTTGTGTGCACATGCACAACATTATTCCTTGTTTTAAAATATAAATTGTTTGCATATGTGTGCAAAGTTTTATCAAGATAATTATTAAATATATGGAGTTTAACACATAAAATTTGATGCCTAGTTATTGCAAATACATGGTATTTGTAGTACTGAGAAAGGGCAAAAATTTAACAATAATACATTTTTAATGTGTATGATAATTTGGATGTAAAAATCTATTGCTATCATTTTCATACAATAAATTTTCTTGCAAAGTACCCTTGCCTTTGTGCCCTCCTTTCACCCCTTATTTCAATCTCAAACCTTGTTATTCACAAAATGATTTTTTGATTGAGCGAAGATATAAAATTTTGAAACTCAATATCCCAATATCTAATTCATGGGATTTGAAGTTATTATAACAATAACAAATATGCTTTTTAAAAAATTCAAATTATATATACTTTTTTGATAATTTGAATTTCACTCCCCATTTAATAATAATGTATCTTTTATTATGTTTCAAAATCTTGCCCCTCCCCCCTTCATGATCAAACTCTAGGTACTAACGCTATATTTTGTTTACTTTCTAGATATCTATGATATGTTGTGGAATACAAAGCCAATAAAATGGTTGGGACTCGTATCCAACTTGCACATGTTGGTTTCAATTCACAACTAACCCATGCTACACATTAGCTACCATAGCCTACCCATCTATATTAAGGGTTGCCAAGTAAATTATTCATAAAAAACACATGTGACTAATTAGGTGCCAAAGCAGGGGTAAAGGTGAAGCAATTGCATTAGCCTTTTGCAACAATTAAAAAAGGAGGGATAACATTTGAAAAGTAGGTAGTAGTTTTATCAAAGGTTGAAAAACACACACAATCATATTTGATTAGTAACTCAACATCTCCATTTTTTATAATTTCTAGCATTCTCAAATGGCAAGGCCAACCAAAAAATGAGTGTTTTTCTCTCTTTTTGCACAAATTGATTTGGATTTAGAGTAGGGTTGATATGATAAACAAAAGAAAAATTGATGACTCTATAGCTAGTATGCTAATGTGCCTATCAAAAATAATACTATTCATGGTTCTAAAGTTAAAACATGAACTAAAAACTAGGAAACATCTTTGTTTTTTTTTTTCTACAAGTGAATGGTACGTCCCCTCTAAAGACTTTGTCACAAGTAGAGGTGTACTTCCCTAGTCCCTACCTACTAACCCTCTTGAGGAGTTGCATTATAATTTTAAACAAATTTATATTATGCTACTCAGACAATGTTGTTGTGTCCTCAAGTCCCAAACTCCCAAAAAACCCTTTTACCTTGTCAATTATTCTTGAACAACGAAACCCACTTGATTCCTATGTAGCTACAATCTACTAGGAAAAAACATACCCTACAATAAGATTTTCTAACTTGCCTATAAAAATAAAAAAAGTTGAAGAAAAAAAAGACCTATGTGGATTTGGAGTGATTCTTCAACTCTAATCTTATATGCACTAGTGTGTGGCATGCAAGCCTATTTGTGAACATGACCTAAACAATAGAGCTCAATTGTGAATTTTTTGTTAATAATTTTGAAATTAATTTTCAATGGCAGAATTACTCAAAATTCAAGATCTCTCTCACCTTAGGTCTAAAAATTAGGAAATCCTTCAAGAAATCTCACTGAAAGTTTAACTTTCCAAGAGCTTGCCCTAATTTTTTTTTGAATATTTAATTTTGGTTAATTTTGGGTCTTTTTTTGGACAAAATTTGTTCAATATTCAATAACGCTTGTGATGTAGGTCTAAACACTACCAAACCACCTTGGTGTACCCATCCCTACTCATCAAGGGTTTTCAAACCATACCAAGAGCACAATGGGGGTGTTGTTGTGGTTTGGGAGATCTCAACACAACGAACAAACAACCTTCCTTAATAGACACATATTTGAGAGGGGATAATCACATACTTTGGGTGCAAGGTCACTAGATCACATAGAGGAAGATTGATTTCATTATGCACTTGTCATGTGCTATTAGATCCATGCCCAACACTATTAAAAACTAACAAAATACACATACAAATCTTTAACCTATTTAACAAATTTTGTCTAGAAACTGTTGTAAAAAGCTAGTGAATTAGGGTCAGGTTTTATCACAAAAATCCTTAGTATGTGTCAAAACCATATTTTTCAAGTAAAACATTTTTTCAGAAATTCACCCCAAAAAAATATTGTTATAGAAAATTCTTGTGACTTTATGAAGTGTTACAAGTTATCTTTTGAAGAAAAGACTTTATTTATTAAGGACTTTGCATGCCAATTTTAACCCACAAAAAGAGGTAGCCCACCAAAATCATGGCCTTACTTTAACCACTTTCTTCAAGTGGACTATTAGTAGTAGGCTAGACAAATTATGTCCAAATTTACCAAATTCACCCTCAGATGGGGTGAGTGGGGCCATTTTAGCCTGGGGGTCCCAATTTGTCTCCCTAGTTTTGTGCCTTGGGAAATGTACTTTGTAGCATTGGGAAAGGGGAGAGAATCTTTAATTCTTGTTCTTCTTGTCGTTCTTGGTTTAACCTATTTAACCACTTTTGTCACAACTCAAACTTAGTCCAATAATGCCCTTGGGGAAGGAAAGACACTAGAACCTAAACTCCTACTTGGTCCTTGGTGTTCAAAAGTTGTGGGTGAAGAAGACACATTTGATTAGGCTAGTAGAGTGTGAGATCATGGAGATCATGGTTGGTTTGCACCCACCACGAACAACTAAGATGCAAAAACACCCCTTACCAATTTTGTGAGCATTTGTGTGGCACCCTACTTGGGATGAGCATGGTTCTATCATCGCAACATTTTAGTAATGTGAACCCTACTTGGTATGAACATGGTTCTATCACCGCAATGTTTGAATAATGTGAAACCCTACTTGGGACGAGCATGGTTCTATTGCTGCAACATTTGAATAATGTGAACCCCACTTGGGATGAGCATGGTTCTATTGCCGCAACATTTAAATGTGAACCCTACTTGGGATGAGCATGGTTCTATTGCCGCAACATTTGAATTATGTGAACCCTACTTGGGATGAGCATGGTTCGGTTGCCACAATGTTTGAATAATGCGAACCCTACTTGGGATGAGCATGGTTCGATTGCCACAACGTTTGAATAATGTGAACCTTACTTGGGATGAGCATGGTTCTATTGCCACAATGTTTGAATAATGTGAACCCTACTTTGGACAAGCGTGTAAACCCCACTCCGCCCTAAGATGGCCCTTACAAGGAGGCCTAGGTATGGATGGGTCAAGCAAGGTATAATCATACTTGGGACAAGCATGTAAACCCTACTCCACCCTAAGATGGCCCTTACAAGCAAGCCTAGGTAGGGATGGGCAAGCAAGGTGTAATCCTAAGAAGGAGCCAAGCTCTTTAGTACATCAAGGTCTGGGGCAGCAGATTACTGCATTTTCTTGACCACATTATATGACATAATCTTATGGTGATGATCATACACATGTAATAGGGACCAAAATGTGGCTTTCAAAATCGTAGAATCTGCCACCCCAGACCTTAACGTCCTGGAATCGCCGTGCCCTCACCCATCATGTTGGGTGCATCACCAAGCTGGCTCACCATAGGGGCTTTTGGCCCATTCTGTAATGCATACTAGACAAGTTGTTGGAGCAACCCAAGGGTCAACCTGTGGTTAGTTATGTACTAAACATTCATATGCCTAGCTAGTACCCCATCAAGTGCCTTACCTATCTATATACCTACCTACATTTGTAACCACTTACTTACATTACCTACCTGCAAAGCTATGAAGAAAAAATTTCCAAAAAATTAGCAGAATTATTCAAAATTATACTAGAAAAAAAATCCCAAAAAATCCCCCATTATTGTTTTTGAAGAATTTTTTTTATATTTTTAAAAATAAAAAATCACTTGCTAAATGATGATGCTACATCAGAATTTATTTTACTTTTAAAAAGAAAAAAACACTGGTCAAAAGTGTAGTACCTATTACTAGTGCAAATGTGCTAAATGCCCCTGACAAAATCACCTCCATTACCTGTGCATCCCAGGAAATTGGATGAAACCATAGTTGCCAGTTCTCCCCCATTCATCTTAGACTTCAGTAATGAATCTTAGAAACAAGTAGGTAGTTTCTGACCACCCTCTAAGCAGCCTGCGCAAGCGGTGCCTATTTTCTTGCCGGCAATGAATGACTTGGTAGCTCAGCGACGGGGCTGACGCGCACGGTCAGTCCTTCTCTTCAGCTGCTCACCCACGGGTTTGTTTTTCTTTTTTTTTTGGGTACATTGCATTGAAGATAGTACCATGGGTCAACAGTGCCCCCCCCGCCCCCCCCTTTTTTTTTAGGTTCATTGCATTGAAGATATGGACAATTCTTATTTGGAATTCTTGTATACTATTTAGTTATTTAGTTAGGTTACTTATTTTCTTTCTATTAATTAGTTGTGGGGTGCCTCACAAGTCCAACTTTTTTTTCTTTTTTTTTTGTAATGAGCCACTACGATTGGTTTATTGCAAAAGAAGCAAAAACAAAAACGTTGAAACTATGGAGGCTCCCCAAAAAATAGAAAATTCTATGGAAAGATGGAGTGCCTCCTCCTTTGGCCCAGCTATATAGGTGAGAAGGGGAGGACTTTGGGCCAAACATATAGGATTAAAGCAAGGCTCTATTGGGAACCTAGGGAATATATTGAGAACCTGATGGGAATTCATTGAGAACTTGAAGGGAACATGTTGAGAACAAAGAAAAAAGAAAAGAAAACAAGGCACTTGAGTGCATGCTGAGCCTTCCCATTGGGTTTTGGGGTTTTGGGGTACATAGCATTGAAGACATGGACAATAATTCTTTACCAGGTCAACATTGCCACTTTCTTATTTTTGGGTTTGAGATAAACGCTCAAGAGAATGTAGAAGAGGACCCATGCATGAAAATTCTTTTGAAGGAGATGAAGAGTTGGGATATGATTGTGCCATTTTGAGAAGATGCAAACTACTATAAGAATACAGGCTACACCAGTTTCTTATATTAGATTAAGAGAATTTAGTTCATATAATCACTTAAGTTTTTTTCAATACTTTTATTTGGGTTGTGGAGCCCCTAGCACGAGGGTGGAGGAAGGGGATCTCTTTAATTTGTTTTGTTGGCTACCTACCTACTAGAACCTGAAGTAGAATCTGACAATTTTTTGGGAATTTTTATTTAGTGATCAAAATTTGGAGATCAAAACATACCCTCAAAAAAAAAAAAAAAACAAGAGCCTCATTTTTGCATCTTTCAAATAAAAAATCACCCAACTGGTAAAACTTCAGGATCTTGCCACATGATATTATACACTACTTAGCAAACTCCTGGGTGGAATGCTTGGGACCAGGCCGTTCCCAAAATAAGGGTCTCTTGCTCCACATTCGTTTTTTTTTTCCTAGAATTTTTTTGCTATTTTTCGACAAAGAAAATGAGAAAATATTGGTTTTTTTTTTCCAGTTTTAAATTCAACTAATTTTGCTATCCTTTGTGAAAATTTCCAAAATTTTGATAGCACAAAAATATTTTTCAATTTTTATAAATAATAAATAAAATTGCTCCACCTCATGTGGGCTCTTATTTCAAGAATGCCCCAATCTGAGGGTGTTACCATGCACAAAATGTGCACTTGACACCCATTTAGGTCATATTAAGGTGCATTGACATGTGGTGTTAAGGACTCTAGTATTTTTAAGTCCCCCAACTCCAAGCTAGAACTTTAGGACCTAAACCTATTTACCAGGAAGATTTTTTTATATTAAGTTAACATTCACTGAATATTGTTAAACAATCACCCATTTAACATTGGGTGTCACCTAGGATGCCACCTAGATTTTCACTTAACACTGGCTTAACATTAGGTGTGAATGCACCTTCAGACATTCTCCATTTACACTGCCACAAAAGTGTGGAGGGTTTTTATGTGATATTAGTTGTGAGTGACTTGTGGACTGAGGACTCCTGAGAGTGCGATACCTAACTAAACCTGGCAACCAAAAGTCTCAACATAGGTTAGGTTCAAGTGTAGCCAACCTCTTGGCTTATAATAACAAGGGGTGTGTCAATTACATTGTGGCCTTGCCATTTACATTAAAAACTAGAATTATGGGAAAATTCAAATATAAAAATAGACAAAAGAAGAATTATGAAAATTCAAATATTTCATCATGCCAAAATATAATTTTCAAAAAATCCTCTAAAAGAAACCAAAATGCTTCAAGAGATTATAAATCTATAACTAATTTCAAGTTTCAACACAAGCCAAAATATCATCTTTCAAAAATCCTCATATAAAAATACACCTATTGTTACCTAGGGGCCAAAACCCCTTAAGCTACAATACTCTATAATGAATCTAAACACAATATCATTGCCTTGCTAGGCAAGACCAAAAAAACTCCTCCTGACAACAAATCTGAACAAGTCGTGCTTTGAGTGTATGCTATCCAAAGGAGGGCTATACAAAACAAAAGAAAGAAGACAAAGTCGTGGTGAAGCACACATGCAGGTGCCAAACAAATGTAGTATGGAAGCTACTTCTTTTATGGGTTTAAAGGGACTTCCTTTTCTCTTGTGTTATAACTTGGAACTCACAACTTGTCAAATGCATTTCAATCTTGTACATTTTGTGTGGAACCCACTAGCCTAGTAGTTAGTTGTATGGAGTTTCAACTTTGTATAGATTGTGTTGAAAATGTAGACTAGGGTTGTTTTCAACATTGGTAAGATTTGATGAGGTGTTTTGGCCATTAGAGAGGTAGGGAGGGCCTCTAGAAAATCTTATATGAGGTCATTGCTTAAGTTTATTACTTGGGTCATAAAGAAAGCATTCATGTGTTTTTTTTGTTCCTTTGTATTTGAAATCAACTCCCACATGCAAGCTGCCCTCATCCATTGAAAGGGACCTTCCGATATTTGCATACAAACCTTCTACTATGATTCAAATGAAAAACCTTTCATATTTTATATTGGGGGAAGATTTGCTCCTACAAGCATACATCCCCCTAAATTACGGGCCTATGTGATTACAACCTTCAACATCTTGGAGGCCTTTCAAAGTGTTGTTGAAAGATAGACTATTGCATGGATATAGAAAGTAACTAGGAGTGATGAAAGAGAGTGAACAATGCATAACATAGTAACATCGTAGTGTAAACTAGTTTGAACTACATATTCTCCCTTTGTAGTTACTTGTATTTAGGTCTATGTGTTTTTCTTTTTTGTGTACTTTCATCACACAATTTTGTATTCAAGAACTTTTGCTTTGTTATTTCTTAGGTGTTCCAAAATTATCAAAAGAAATATTATGTGTTGAATATTGTGTTGAAAATATTTTGTTGTACTTATGTGTGCATTATATGTGTTTTAGATGCATGGCATCCCTATGCAAAAAACATGAAAAAACGATTTTCACATACTTGAAAAGGTCAAAAGCAAATTGAAAAAGGCAAAAAGTTCATTTTTGAAATAGAATTGCATTACAATTTTCAAGCTTGCTATCAAGGGAGGGCAATTTAGAAAATGTATTGCAAGTAAGGCTTTAGAAGGCTACTTGTGCTTGTCTTCTTCATGGATATGTTGGTTATAAACTTTTTTTTTAATAGAATTGGAGTTAGAAACTTTGTAAGATTTGAAAGTGCAAAAATACAGTTTTTATAAATAAAAAGTATGAAAATTATGATAGATGAGTTCAATAAACATCTTGTCCATTTAAATATATACATGGAGAAAATTAAACTTGGAACCTTTGAAACTATAGCACAAAAATGGAAGATTGAGTAATTGATTTTATACAAGCTACTTGAAATAGAAAATTCAGGTTGTTATTGAAATAGAAGCTAGTTAAATTTATAATTAACAACTATAATGATCATATCCCAGGTGAACAATGGCTCCACCCTTAACACTCCCGTGGGACCAATTGTTTTGCAATTGCCTTTATAATTGTTGTTAGCACTTTCATTAGCTAAACACCATAAGTTGGGGAACAATGTTCACATGTTCAAAGCCTTTTGTACACCTTTCAAGCTTAATTTCATATACTTTATGACAAGGTGAGTTTTGTCATTAAATTGTTTTTTAAATAATGAAATAATTTTTCTTTGAAAATATGAAGTTGAGGTGTTGAAAACCATCATAATTATTGCAAGCTAAGATCTGAATAATTTCACTCTTATGAAAATATCATAGTAAATCATGAAATAATTTTTATTATATATTTATAAAGAAATTGAAATATATATTTGTTTTGTCCATGTGAAAACTAACCCTAAGGTTTAGATAACTATTGCAAGTACAATTGCTTGTGCTATCACTAGATGAATTATTTTATTTCTCTAAATTCTAATCTTTTAAGTTGGTTAGGTGGTTGCAATGGAATCAACCAACCAGGTGAAAAAACTACAACATGGTGGGTCAAAGTATATGTTAAGGTTTTTTACTACTAAAACCCCTTTGTCAATATGACCATAGAGTTGAGTACTTGGGTTTATTGTGTTGTGCTTCATCCAACAAGAAGGGGATGACTACTAAGAGTTAATTTTGCATATATACATATGAGTAATTTTTTAGTATTATGTTTTTAATAAAATTTCATGCCTATCTGCTATCATTTTAGTCATTAATGAAATAGATGAAATGGATGTATGATGATGATTATTTTCATCCAAGAAGCAATATGATTATGAAAAAATAGGGCCAATGAGAACCAACGATGATACCTAGAGCTACGACTTTTGGAAACCATTGGCCAATGATATATATATATATATATATACCCTACCCTTACCCATTATCCATCCGGTCTGGTTTAAAGAGAATAACTATAAATTTTATGTGCCAAATAATAATAACCTAAGAACCTTTTAAGTCAATTTTTTTGGCAATCAACTTCACACAATTTGTTACATCAAAAACCTACCTTTTTTTGTTTTTTTTTTTGTTTTGTTTTTATCTGTTTGGCAATGTGACCATTTAGGGTTTAGATTCTTTTTGTAACACTTGTTGATGTTTAAGTGAGCAAGGAAGTGACATTAGGATTTTAAATTTTTCATTTTGGTGAAAATAACATATTAAAAAAATTCCTTTGGGGAAGTTGATGGAAACAAAAATTTGGGTTTCTTTTTGACATAATTAAAACATTAAACCCAAGTTTGCATATGTTGTATATTGAGAAAAAAAAAATGGACACAATTTTGGGTTTTTGGTCAATTTTCCTAAGTTTGAACTAGTGTGTGTTTGTTTTAATCTTTTTTTTAATTTATAAATGTAGCCTAATTATTGGTCATCAACATGAATATTTAGTGAAATTTTTCTATAGACCATATATGAAAGCTAAAAGACAATAAAAATCTTTTTAAAATTTGGCTACATGTTAAAACCTATTGAAAAAAATTAACAATTGTTTTTGGGGGGGAAATATGGCAAGTTGGGATCCCCCCCTCTCCCCCCAAGCAAAAATCATTTGTATGTGTCAAAATCATAATTTTCACATAAAAAAAGTGAAAATTTGTGCCAAAAAAATTTGGAATGATGGACAACTTTCACAAACTTGTTGATTAAAGCTATATATATATAATAAGTGAGAGAAAAAAATAAAAATTACATTGAACTTTGTAAATTATGACTCACTCTAACCACCGCTTGTTGAGATTAACATATAATTTGGTGTCTACTCACCTATAGAAGGTGTGCAAAAATAACCCTACATATAAAAATGAAGGATGGGAACCTATCCATCAAAAGTACCAAGCAAATAAAAACACAAGTAGACACAACCCAAAGAAAAAACAAAACCAAACAATCACAAAAAATAAGGAAACAATCTTATGCAAATAGGACCCATGGCTACAAAATGCCAATTAACGATAACAAAGAAGACCTAAAATAAGAAAGTTGTTGTCTACCACAAATCAACTAGTGGCAGAAATGCACTAGCTATGATGTGCAGAAGAAATGAGGAACCCCAACCAAATGTAGTAGCTTATTGAAGAATTGTTATGGTTTGCACATGCTGCAAAGCTATGGACACATGTTGTTAATAATGAAAAACAAACATTGAAAGGACTAAAGAAAACCGATGATGATGTGCAATGGTTGGTTTGTGAGAAGCGCTCAAAAATGAGTCAAAACAAGAATGAAGACACCCATACGTTTCAATAGTAAGGGAATGAAGTCATTGCTTAGTGCTCATTTAACGTAAGATTGTGTTTTCTCTTAAACAACCATCATCACTACATGTGATGTTGTCATTGATGTTTGGTACACCATATTTATGTGAGTTTGATCAACAATGACAATGTCCATCAAAGTTTAGAAGTTATCTTTGGTGGTAAGGATATCCACTCTTCATTGTGTGTGGCAAGGGAAAGGTGGAAGACCTCCCTTTAAACATGTGCTCCACTCTCTAAAGCAAAAGCTATAACAAATATCCCAAAATGTGTTGTGGGTTGTTGTAGATTCACTCTTGTAGGGCCACCAAAACAAATGGGAATTTAGATCATCAATGGTATGACCACTATGACATCGTGAAAGGTGGGTAACTATAAAATGTGGCAAACCAAAATGGGTATGTAATGTTATAAGAAAGTGGGTTAATGATAAATGAAATGATGGTGTGGTAAGATGAGCTAATAACTAAACATTTGCCATTAGACCTACACATGAGCATAAATGTGTTCACATGATATGCGAAAGAGCACCTACTAGAAGCAAAACAAACTTTTCTATTCATGTAGGCAATCTGCCAAAAAAATTTATAACTAGTGATAAAATTGAACCACTACACTTTCAAAGGGTGGGACTTGAAAATGAACAGCTTGGGGTAACATGGTTTGGACATCTTATAGTGCCATCTCAAATGGGGAAGTGTCAGTTTCAACATGTGTTACTACATTTAGAAGAATAACATGATCATCCTGCTGGAAACAAATCACAAATGTAGGAACAATTAATGCCCAACACCCTAAAAATGTGGGGTCAACAATGTAAACCATAAAAAGTAGGCCAAACTCACCCAAAGAAGTAAGAATAGTTGTCGCAACCCTAGTCTTGGGCTCGCAACTAAGGCAAGGGCTTGCAAGGTTGCAGGCCAAGAAGGAAGCCCAGGAGTGAAAGAAAGTGTGAGGGAATGAACCCTCACATTCCTAAGGGAGCTTCCACCTTGGGAGTTGGAGTCTTGATGGACTCTCGAATGTTCAAAAAACAATTGTAGGGATTAAAACCCAATGGATCTAACGGTTCTTTATACCATTAGAAAACTATTGAATGTAGATGTCTAAAAGGAGCTTACATGACCCATTTGAACATCTGTAACACAAGTTATGGCCAAAAGAAGGGCCGGGAGGGAGTTAAATTGACAATTTGATTCCCGACCACTAAAAGTCAAGAATCGACCCGATTTCCTTACATATAAGTGACGTGCGACATATCGTTGAAAAACTCTTGATGAGGGCTACAACTTTGTTTTAAACCTCATATCAATCAAGGGTCTGCACGCAAAGTTATGGGACCCCAAAGTCGCAAGAGTCCCGGGACAAAATGCCATTTGGATGTGGGCCTCGTGGAGAAGCACATAGTATATTATAAGGGGGAAGGTGGTGGCTTCCCCCAAGTCCGAGCCGT
The DNA here is from genome assembly GCA_963921925.1 of Sphagnum tenellum. Lineage (NCBI taxonomy): Eukaryota > Viridiplantae > Streptophyta > Sphagnopsida > Sphagnales > Sphagnaceae > Sphagnum > Sphagnum tenellum. Next base: position 3,567,788 of record OY998152.1, on the reverse strand, counting down.
GGTGAGTCTTGTGAATTTGAATTTGCCCATGGTTCGTCCTAGCACCAAAAGTGCTCCAATTATGCGTTAACCACCTTGTGTTGGTTTTGTGTAAGTCCATGTGAGTAGTTGATGCTTGTCATTCTTCTTAGTCCCATCCCACAGCTCCAACACACCTTTCTACCCCTCCAAAGTGCCACAAGCCAGGGAGCGTGCCCCAATTCCTTACTCTTCCATTGTTTTTAGTTTGGATTCACATTTGAGTCCTTTAAGGAATTTGGGAGCATGTTAATAATGGCCTAACGACAAGTTAGGTGAGCAATAGAACCACCAAAAGATCCCACACCAAATAACTTCTCTAACGTAATTATGGTATGAGTGTCAAACTCAACATACTATTACAAAATACATGGAAATGGGAACATTATTCAAAACAAGTAGTTCGAGTGTTGGGCATAGCACAATGAAAAAATTGCAAAAGTTGTTTGAAAATTTGCAAGCATAAAGAGACTAGATCTTGTCCCAAGATCTTCACAAAAAGTTTCAACAAATGATATGGATTCCACTAGTCCACCCAAAATACAAAAACCCAAATCGAGAATAAGAAAGCCAAGAGGAAATGATATGAAATGGTTCAACCCCTGTGAAGACCAAACTACACATTTTGATGGTAACACTAAAAGCTCTAATGTTAATAACTCTTTTTGCAATCGTAAAAACATAGGAACCACATCTAATGTGAGACTTATATGCGTATCATCCGCCAAGGAAAGAGAAAACACAAATAGAACGAGTTGTTATTGTAAGGTGAAGAGCGCAAAGGTGAACCAAAACAAACAATGCTTTTCCCAATGGGTCCCTTTTTCATGTACCTAATTTTGACAAAATGACTATGAGATTTTCATGTCAAAAATTCTATGAAAAATAAAGTGGGGATGGGCATGCATAAAATTGTCAAATAAATGGGAAAAGTTGATTCAGAAAACCGAACGAAAATCAAAACTCCTGAAAAATGGCTAACTATGACATCACATTGAAAGCATTACGGACATCCACTTGTAGCACTACCCAATGTGGGTGCAAATCTAACATTTGTTGAACATCATGAACCATTATCTCACATTCGCCATAAGTCGCTACACCAAATTGATGAGGATTAAAATGGTATGTGAGAATATCCCTAAATTGAATAGCCAAAATGTGGGCAACTAAATGATAGATCATCATATTGATCGTGATAAGACATATGCCTCTAGATTGCTTCTCCAACACTAAGAATCAAGATGCGAAAAGCAAACACGATATTGAAAATGAAACACGATCTCAAGCAATGTGCCCACATATTTTGAAAAAGAAGTCAAAGCCACTCGCAGAATCATTTAGAACAAAACATTCCCGTAGAAACTCATACACCATACCCAAGGGACCACCGAAAAAATAGAACCATACCAAGAATAGTAGTGAGAGGTGAGTATGATCACCCCATGAAAATTTCATTTATTTTAATCACATTTCAAAAGTCTTCATGTTGATGGACAAAAAACTTCAAGTTCTGACTTTTTATTCTTGATCCATGAAAGTCACAATGAAGTAATGAAAACACAACCCACAAACTATTAGGGGCCAAAGTCTCTTGAACTTAGCTACTCTAAAATGAATCTCAACATTGTATGAATCCTTCCTTGTCTACCAAGGCATGGCCAGTAAAGCTCAATTCTACCTCACCCAAAAGCATATCCTTGAAGCTAGGGTACTCTATAATGAATCTCAAACACCATATCACTCATAGTCTACTAAGCACGGCCAATAAAGTTGGATTCCCCCTCCACTCATAAGGCATAATTACAAGTCCACAACAGGGGTTTTTTTTTAAAGGATTTTGTGATGTAGCCAAAGTGGTGATCATCCAGAAGATAATTTAGCCAAATCTGGCTATAAATAAACCAAAAATAAAGTACAAATCTTTTTCATCCTTCTATGTATTTGGCTACACAAACTAAATCTACTAAACCTTACCAAAAAATTCAATATTTTTTTTTCCTTGCTTCTGGCGACTGACTGAATACCTCCAAAATCAAAAAAAAATTTCAATGTTTTATTTTTTATTTCGCCTTTTGGCGAAGTTCCGCCAGTAATTTTTTTCTTGAAAAAAAACGCTGATTCAACTTTCCCCCTGTTCAAAAAGTCTACGGTGTTTCCCCCCTTGTTTTGGTCCCTGTTTTGGTCCCCTCCTCCCTCGCAGCAGCGCGTCACTTGAAGATTGTTTGTTTGTTTGCTTGCTTGCGTGCTTTGCTTTGCTGCTGCTCCTATTGCTGTTTCTGTTGTTTTTGTTTTCCTCCTCAAAGGGTCTAGGTTTAGAGTTTTTTTGTTGAGCTGCCCCGATCTCTGGTACATTGTGTGCACCAACTGTGGCATTTTTGTTTACTTATCAAGTCGGCGAGGAGGTTTGAAGTGGCGAGTCTTGGAAAGCATGGGGAGCTTGGGTGGGAGAGGTGGAGCGTCTAAACTGGTGTTAGGCATCAGCTTTGTCTTCTTCATTATCGCTTTTGGCCTTGCCATTGGTGCTGAGTCTCAACGAAGCCAGGTTTTGCTGCTTATCATCATCTTCTTCCCTTCTTCCTCCGCCTCTCTTTTTTTCTTTGCTTTCTTTCTTGTGTGTGTATGTGTGTCTCTGTCTCTCTCTGTCTCTCTCTGTGTCTGCGTGTTTAGGTTTTAGGGTTCAGGGTCTCTCTATCTGTATCTTCTCCTTCTCATTCCTTGATTTCTCGGCTGTCTGTTTGTGGTCTTCAAGGCAGATACATGCATGCATGCATGCATACATGTCGGTAGACAGACAAACAGACAGAGAGCAAACAAAGAAAATTGCTTGCTGTTGTCTTTTGTGGAATTGTGACATTGGTAGCACAACCCTAATTTTTCAAGCACCCTAGATGTTCTTGTCTTGGCTTTCTGCAGAGACAGAAACATTTCAAGATCTGGACTAGGGTTATTGCTATTTTTTTATTTCTTTTAAATCTGCAGATATTGTTGACAAAAGGAGACTATATATCATTTAGCTCCATGGCAGAAATGTGGCAGCTGGACCCAACTTTGTCATTGGTGAAATTGGCTGTGATGGGCATGAATTCTTCCTGTTCATGTCCCATGCTTGATAGTAATAGTTTACTTCCTGCATGTGAAACCTTCAAGAGATTGGAAAGTTCAATGAGGAATGTAAATGTGCTTGCTACTGTGATGAAGTTCCCTTGGGACAGTAAGACAGAAACAACTGATGATGGTTATGTTGCAATGGCTTTTCTCTGGCAGGCTACACAAACAACAGATGCAGCTGGATATTTGATTTGTAAATACAGTGCCACCACAGCAACTGGACTTGCTGTAGGTGCACTTGTCTGTTTGCTGGTTGCCCAACTGTTCATTACAATTGTCACACGATGTCTGTGCTGTGGGGTTGCTTACAGTCCTGGTGCTGCTCGTACATGGGCTGTGGTTGCGTTCATAATTTCATGGTAATCAGTCCTTTAAAACTCTGTCTTCTTAATTGTCTCATGGATTACAGTTTTGAATAAAGGACACAATTTGGGTGTATCTGCTAATAATAATAATTGTATTGTTTTTTGCAGGTTGGTTTTCATTTTGGCGTTTCTTATTCTACTTGTAGGTGCAACTGCAAATGAAATACATACACAAGGGTATTACAATAGGAATGTGACATGTCAGCAAGTAAAGAAAAGCTTGTTTATTGCAGGAGCCTTCTTGACCTTCATTACAATGGTGTTGAGTGAGCTTTACTATATTCTTATATCCAAGGCTTCTTCTTCTGCTGCACCGTATGGTGCTCCTCCTCCCCCTATAGGATTGGCTACTTATGCTTGAATCGGATATCATCCGAAAATTGAACAAGGATTCTGGTGTCTTCTCACTCTCCTCTAACTAAAGTTCCTCTTTCTACCTCTGATGACCCAACCTACTTGTATTCTATTTCAAATTTTGATCCAGACTGTATTCTTTTGTGGATGCAAAGACATTTGTCCTAAAATGGTTCATTAAATTGTGAGGTGGAGGGGTTTAAAGTCTCTGGGATAGTTGCTCATATGCTTGTTCTGGACATTTTAGCAGTGAGCTTGAAATGCCAGTGATTATTGCAGCCTGTGCGCCAATGCCAGATTGATGAGTGCTCTGCCCCTTTCAGAGTTGAATCCCATGTTGCTTTGGGGGGCTGGGGTAGGGATTTCAGTGGGACTGGGTGACAGTCAAACAATTATTCCCTTGCATTTTTTATGACAATGTAAATTTGTGGTGAATCCTTGGGAGTGATGAGACATGGTTGAAATTGGTCATGAATTTTTGGAATGTAGGGTTTTAGGGCCTGATCAAACCAGCAGCCACCAGTGTCACTGGAAGCCTAATGTGGATAAACCCCATGTGAGTTGACATTCGGTTTCACCTTGGTAACCTATCCTGTGAAGGGCAGATCCTGTACATAGGTGGGTAGGTAGGATAGTAGGTGTTTACTAGGTAAGGAGATGCATGTTGATAAGTCAGTACACAGGTAAGGGCTAGCGGGCTGTTAATAGGTAGGTATTAGACAGAAACTGAGCTAACTGCCATGTTTAGCTAAGGAACTAGAACCCAATGGAATTTTTTAAGTCTTTCCTATACACCCACCATCCATTCCTCATGGTGTGCAGACGGCTGTTGGTTCACTCTGGCTGGGGTGTAGGCAACTTAAGGGCCAAATTGCTGCTGTCACAGGGTGGAGCAAAGCTACTGAACTCACGACAAGTTGTATTGTAGCTGTATTTTCTCTGCACTTCCCACGTTTTTGGATTACATATGAGTTGTGGGTAGGAAGTGCCCAGTTATTCTAGCTGTAGCAAAGTTTAAGTGTCAAGGGGGAGTACACATATGTTTCTCACTTCTTGTGTGTTCTCATTTACATTGATGTGGACAATCTCCTCAAATGCTGACAAGTTCCAGCTGACAAGAAGTGAAGTGAATGGGCCATGAAGAAACAGAGCATCTTGGCTTCAGAGTAGCATAAAATTACTGAGGACAATCTTTTCACTCCTTTCTCTGAAAAATGGGCATGACAAAGTCAATCTATTTTTGAAGCTCACCAAGTTTTTGCTCTCAAGTTCACAAAATCATGTCTCCCTTCGGTCAGTCAGTCTTTCCCATATCATTCATGGACAAATTCATGTCAAAAATTGCAAGTTCAAAGGTTTGAATGACACAAAGAAGAAATCATTGTTGAACAATCCCTTATGACAAGTGCATGAACAACAGAGAAGCATTTAGAATATGATTGTGCAAGAAAGAATTGCATGTTGTCAGAAACTAACATAACCTCAGAGCTGCTCAACATGCAAGGTTCTACAAACATCACAGCCGAAACCCCCTCCTATAGACACTGGATTGAATTTATTGATATGATCTGATCTGACACAATGTGTAACATAACAATCAGATTTGTAATGAGAATTGTGTGATAAGCTTCAAGGATGAAGAAATACTAATTCCCCAAATCTCTTTTGTGCTACAAATTGGCAAAATCTCAATCATCCACTGCTCAATGCTCAGAGTTACTTTGAATTACACTAGTTTACGGTTGCATCATTGTTGTGTTCAACTCATTTCATGTTCCCATTTGGTCCATTTAATGATTTAGATCCCATTTGGATGCTTTGGGTCCTTGTTCATACTCATGTTTTCATGTATGGTTGAAAAAATTGTGCTTCAATTAATTTTTGCTATAATTTTCATTAATGTCATGCAGACTGGGCAATTCTTTTTTGGTGATAGATTTTGTGCTCATAACACTAATTAGTTTCAAAACAAATCTTTTTATTTATAATTCCATCATTATTAGTTTGTTATTAAAGTGAATAGTTGAAGCAATATAAACCATAATTCATTAAGTGCATCATGTACACATTATGTGCAATTTCATCATTTTGGGTGATGCTTGCAATAGTGTGTTATTAGTGCATGAATTCAGTGTTTTTTTTTTCTTTCAAATTTGTGAGGTGTGTGGGTGGGTTGGGAATCATCCCCAATAGGATTTAGCCAAATTTGGCTACAGTTCAGAGACAAAAGTAGAAAATTTTAGGATTCATACTATATTTTTGGCGAAATGTTGGAAGCTGTTGTCTAAATATGGCAAGTTCAGAATCTTTTTCCTCATAATGTGACAACTTTAAACCCATTTTTTCCAAAAATTCTTTGAATCATTTGCACCATCCAATTTTTCTTTTTTGGGGGTTGCAATAGGTTTTTTTTTTTAATGCAAAACTTTTGCCAATAAAAAACCATTGCATAAATTGTGTGTCAATGACACTCACAAATATAGTTACAGTTTTCTTTTCAACCTTTTTTTTTGGGAAATTTGAACTTTGAGCTTTACCCCCAGCAGGGCTTCATGAGATCTTTTCAATAAATTTTGAAAAAAATAAAGATAATAAAATCATTGAAGACGTTTCAATGTTAATTTGTCAAATTTGGCCAAAGTGAAGTTGGTGAAAGTTTTGAACAACCTTGGTGTTGCTTGCATAGTAGCAAACACATCCCAAACTCCCACACTTGAATCCATTGAGTGACCTGCACCTTCCTCTAACTCATTAGCATTAAACATGTCAAATGAATTAACAACAACTACAACTGCAAAAGACATTGTTTCTATCTATCCATGTTTGCAAACATTTCCTACATCCCATCGTCATTTGAGGATGAAGAGCTAGAACTATTTGAATCAAAAGTACTAGAACTATTTCCTATAGAAGTAAAACCATGGTTTGAAAATGAAGCCATGATCTCCAAATCAGAAATCCTTGAACTTTGAGTGAAAAATGAAAAAGAAAAAAAAATGAGTGAGAGGTGCTCCCAGTTATATAATTCTCACCCATAAGACAAAACATATGGGTTTGAAGCAAAGGTTTTGGAAACCCTTTTTGCACAAGGTTGAAGACGTAGATTTGGATGGCACTCTTGGTTGAGAGGTTTAATTATAAGTGGGGATAAGGATTAGGGGTTTTGATTATGATGTTAAACTAAGGTTTTAATAATCATTATGATAAGTCCTATGTAAAACCCAAGGTACCTTTTAATGGAAGTCAAATTTGCTTAAGTAAATCCCTATGTAATCCTTAAATAACCTTTTATGTAAGTCCATAAGTAGTTCCCTAGGAATCCCTTTACTTACAAAGTCCCTAGGCATCCCAACCAATGTAAGCCATTAGGTAGTCTTTAGGTATCCCCTAAGGAGTCTGCTATGGAACTCCATAAATATTCTTAAGCTCTTAAAAAGTCCTTAGGTAATACCCTAAATAAGCCCTATATAAGCCCTCATATATATAATCCTTAGGTATCTCCTAAGATTAAAAAACTCACTAGTTAGCCTCTAAATAGTTCCTTAGGTAACTCCTGATAACTCCCTAGGTGAACCGCACTCAAACCCATGGCTACGCAGGTTGGTATCCCATATATAATTAAATAGGTACACCTAGCTTATTTCACCCCACAGTAGTCCTGGCCTGTGGTCACAAAGGTAAACTGTATCCTAAGGATATAACTATATCCGGTGTTTAGAGGGGTTGGTCCTGATTTTTATGCACTTTCCGAATAGCTAAAAAAACGCAGGATCGAAGGCAGGCTGAAACGTAGGATTACTTTACGGATAACTTTACGGATAATACATAGGATCAATATTTCCTCTTTTATTTTTTTGCCCCCTCCTCCATACTTTCTTTAATCCCCTACCCCCACCCTCCTTCCTTTATTTCCCTTTCCCTCATTTATTGCCATTCGCTTCCCCCCCCTCACGTTCCCCTACCCTATCCCCTTTTGTTTTTTTCTTCCCTCACTCCCCTTCCCCAACGACCAGCAGCATGAGGATTACAATTTTTATTTTATTTTAAAGTTTGTTTGGTTGTTTGTTTTCTTTTCCCCAAATTTTCGAATTTTCGCCACTTAGTGAATTTTTTAAAAGTTGGAAAATTTGGAGATTTTTTTTTTCCTAGTGTAAAGTCACACAAAATTGCAAAAGAAAAAAAAAATTGCCAAAAGGAAAGGTCCACCCTATTCCCCCACCATTTTTTTGAGGGATGGATTTTTCTCGTTGCATACTTTGGGATCATGTGCAAGTAAAGATTCACATTATTAGGGCATGGGAGAGAAGGGTTGAGGGGGGATAGCCCCTCATAATTGCGTCACCTAAATAAATTTGCCACCCCCCCCAACCTCCCCCCCTTTTTTTTCCTCCTTTTTAAATTTATATTTTAACTTTGTCCCTTTCTCTCACTTGTTCTTTTTTTGGAACAAATTTTCTGACCAAAAACATAATTTATAAGAAAACGGGCAGTTTGAGTAGCCAAATTCACACATGTGAATATTAGCTGACAACCCTTTTTTTAACAGAAAAAAATTCAAAATAATTTTTATTTTCTTGTGCAACATATCATAAGAAAAATCTTGAAAAGTTACACTCACTCAAAAAAAAAATGAAACCATCAAAATCTCAAATTTTTAGAGCCATTTAAAATTTGAAAAAAAGCCAGATCTGGCTATTTAGGCATTTAGGGGTTAATGGAACACAACATTTGTCCGAGGGGTGTGTGAAATTTGTCTAATGGGTGCGAGGCATTTGTCCTAGGAGTGTGGGACATTTGGCCTAGGGTTTAGGCATTTGTCCTTGAGGTGCAGAGCATCTGTCTTTAGGTTGTGAGAGAGGGCTTTCTACCAAGTCTAGTCTAGGGCAGGATAACAACCACTTGAGAGATCAACAAGATTGACATCAACAGAAGTTATGGTTCCATTGACAAGAAAACTTTGATAGGATTGACATTTCAGTTGTTACCTTCTCCTCTCATCTGTGATGCCATCATGGCGAAGAAACCAGAAAAAACTCGCGCCGCAGTTTCTCTCTGACCTGCAGGGACTGCAAAAAAGCACTTCCTTTAAAATCTTGTAGTTTGATCTCACAGAAGCCACCATGAGGTATTAGGTCTTGCACAGAACGTGTCCCATCTTTCAGGTCAACAGTGGACAGACACAGAAAGAGCAACAACGCAAGAAAGCTTACAATTACCGTGATCTCTCTGAATGGTGGGCCTCTGTTTCTATCCGGTGCGCTCTAGGAATTAGAAGTGCGATCTACTGCGAAAGTTGTTGATGGATAAAACCGAATTGCGGATGCAACACAAACAAGTTGCTGATGTCACGGATGCAAATATCTGAGCTTGCCAAAAAAATGTTCCATGCTTCGGACTTTCGAAACCCTAAATGGCCGAAGTCGCTGTTGAAATCATACAATGAAGTGGTTGGAAGGAGCTTCTCCATGATTGCCACAAAGAAACTCTTTAGTCTAGTATGCTTGCAGAGGAGATGGAAGCAATTGCTCCAGTTCGTGTTAAAAGAAGAAGATGAAGTTCATGGAGTGCGCCCAAATGTGGTAAGATCCAAGTAATTGCTTTCCCTAACAAATGGGGCAAAAGTTGTTTGGTTGCTTCAAACATGCCAATACCTTCAACTGCACCCGCATTGTATTGTTTGGAGGGTTGAACCCATCCATGGTTTCAACTTTCGAACCCCGCTTGTGCTGCTATAGCTGGAAGCTAAATGTACGCGAGAAGATATTGAGATGCAGCAGCCATTAAATGCAAGAAAGAAATTTTGCGTGCAAAATAGCTGTCAAAAGCACCCGAATGCACGCAGCTCTTCTGTGGCAATGGGGTTGTAGCTCATTAGACATGTATGCAAAATGTGGGAGCATTAAGGGTGCTTGGAGAGTGTTCAACAAGAGGGCGCCATCTCAAAATGCGGTCACTTGGAATGCCATGATACTACCAAGTGTAGAAGGCACTGGAAATATTTCGACAAATGCAACAGGAGGTTGTGCTACCAAACTCTGTTATTTTCGTGGGGGGTTCTCAAAGCATGTGGCAGTGTAGTTGGTCTTGAAGAGGGTAGAGTGTTTATGAGCAGATCATTCAAAGTGGTTTGGAATGTGATGTCTTTTAGTGGACTACCAGGTGACGTGTATACAGTTTGATTGTGCTTCAAGAGGGGATGTTTATTCATCACCAGATCATTCAAACTGGTTGTGGGTCTGATGTCTTTGTGGGGAATACATGTCTGATTGTTTGGTTAATATTTGGGAGGTGTTGAATAAAGAATTACCATTACCAGTCTGGTGATGGATGCTGCATTGTTGCATGTGGTGCTGAATTCTACATTTGGTTCACATGAATCAAAGCCAGATTAGTTGTGCTGGTTAGTATGGCACTGAATTTATGGTGGGATGGTCAGTGATGATGTCAAGGGCATGTCATATAGATATCTGTAAAATTGCAATTGCTGAATGGAATGAGTGTTAAAGCTAAATTCCAGCCTAATGATAATCTCTGCCTCATGATTGGGCTCTTCTCATTCCACGGACATAGCCTTGTATTGTGTGTTGGGAAGAAAGAGACATTGGAAAAGATTGTTGAGTTCACTATAGGTTTTCTTGGAGAATATTAACACGAGCAAGATTCAATGGGGATGTTCCTGACTCCGGACTGTGCAACCTGAAAGCATGGGGTCTTGTTAGTCTCAACCATGGGCTTGGGGGAGCATTGAGAAGTTTTTGTGGTGCATCATTAGTAGTAACTTTTCTGGCAAGGCATTGTCACAAATGTTAGTGTATTTTATGTATATGATCTGCCACATTGAAAACAACTCTCATATGGTTTGACTACATGTCAGTGCCATCTTATCTTCAAATGGCTGTTGTGGAGCTGCTTTCGCAATTTCAAAGATATGTAATTTTGTAGATGGATGCAAAAGCTTACATGTCTCTATGGGGGCTATTGCTTTATGGTCAATGAAGTGCTTTCATGTAGCTTTGAGCTTGGCAACTTGTGATTCTAATGTGCATCTCATTTCTTGATTTTGCATAACCTTCTTGTGTGGATGGTGACACTCATATCAAGAAAGGAAATTGATAGTGGTTACGAGCGCAACCCACTTGCCACAAAATGGCCTTGCATTTCTTGGGCACTACTAAAACCTTTTGTGGAAAGAGCTGGGCTTGTTCCAATTTGTGTAAAATCCAATCATTCAATGTCCTACAAAACTATTAAGCCATATTTCCCATATTTCCCAAGAACATAACTCTAACCTAGGACATAACTGCAAGAACAATATAATGCAATTGATGTTTTATGTGTAGAATTCAGTTTAAAGATGAAATGTCACCAATCTTCAAAAACACATGATCTATGACTAAGCTTATGGTTTTTTATTTAATCTATTTTGCTATTGCAATGTATTTTTCTCAAGCCAAGTGAACTATGAGCTGTCTACAGATACCCATCAACTATCTTGAGTGGAAGCAAGTGGATTTCTTTCCCAAATAAATCAAAAGAATTTGATTAAAATAAATCATAAATTTATTGCCAAACTTCCTGTAAGTAATAAAGGAATTCTTAGTTAAAGATAATTGTTTGAACATGGTCTTGGAAATGTATTGACTAAGCATACACAACACACTATAAATGAATGCTAAAAATGTTCATAAAGTCCAAATTCAACTTGAAATTTCACATTGAGATCACACTAGATAATATTGTGTAATGAAATATATATAGAATATGTATTGTCACTTGCATCAGCAGTGCCAAAAGGAAAGGCAGGTGGGATCAGCTGGCTTCCCAAGTATATTGTGGACCCTTAAGTACTTTGTACACCAAACAGTCGGAGAATATATTGACCTTGATCACCACCCATCCATCACAATCACAAGCCTGCATCCAATATCATGTGTTAAACCAATGAATGCTAAATTCTTTTTCTCTGGTTTTTGTGATAGGCCTTCATATTCGGTCTGAAAATTTACATATCAACTTATTTATCTTTTTTTGCACTGGCCAAAGTTCACATTTTAGTAATTGCAAGTATGTGCTTCATTAGATATTAGATATCTGACATATGAAATTGGATTTTATGTTGCTTTTCTAGTTAAGATGTGTGTGAATGGTTGTGAAAGGCAACATGGAGCCCTAGGAAAGAATTCTCACCATCTAGGGTGCCAGACTCATGTCAATTCCTGTCCCTCCAATATTCCCAATTCCTGAAAAATTTCTTCAAATCCAAGGACGCCCAGACCCTTCAATTCTTGCATTCTTTCATTTGAGCAGCTGGGCTTAAAACATGCATAATAAATATTGTCTTTTGGACAACCCAGTTTTTCTGCACTGTTTTCTTTTTGCCTTTCAAAATAGCCAGCTTCATCATCATCTTCACCAGGCTGATTTTCATCATCTTCCTCACCAGGCTGATTTTCATCATCTTCCTCACTAGGCTGAAAATACATGTCCAACTTGTTGAATACTACTTTGATCTCCGATGTGGGAAGCCTTTCTTTAACTTCCTGGTACATGTTTCTCTGGTCACTCTTGATATCACCCTGCATAAACCATCTCCAAAAACAAAATTGAATTGACCTTTATGCCAAAAAACTCAACACCAGTTAGTTGTTAAATTTCTTAAGAAGTACATTGCATTTAAACCATTAATTAATGGTTTTTTTGGGATACTAAATACTTTAAACTAAGACAATAAATATGCTTCAAAGTAGTCATTTAATAAATCCTCAACTTCACATATCCATGCAATTGGTCCCAAAAAAAGCATTATTAAATATTTGAAGGCAAATCAAGTACATGGCCGCCTACAATCCAAGTCTACATGGGGATAAAGCCGATGCCTCTTTTTTGACAAACTTTGGAAAATTTCTTGTGAACAAGTGTAAGTTCTACTAGAAAATAGAAATATTAGTAGAACTAGTAAAATTTACAAATCGGAAAACCAGACCTTGGCTAGGATGTAGGACATGAAACTTTTAAATGCTTCAAATTGGGGAAAGACAGTCAAAGAGAAAAAGATGATGGTTATGTACCAGGAACTGAAGAACTAGAATACAAGAATTTGGGAGTTCTTTAAATTGGATCCACTTCTCTGCATTTCCCTGCAAACCATTGCGGCCAGGGAAGTCCACCAACCATACAGAATCTGCAAGTTTGTATGGTTTCACAGCGGAGGTGTGAACTGAGATCCCACAGCGGGGTAACCTGGGTGGATTCGGAAAGCTTCTATAGCTCAGTTGGCTAGAGCACCCCTTTAGTAAGCGGGAGGTCCTGAGTTCAACTCTCAGTGGAAGCAACCTTTTCTCGAACCTTGGGCGCAAGGGCATTTCACTTCCGGGAAGGTCCAGTGCCCACTTGTCAGCAGTAATGCCCGATGGAGCTCGGCCGGCGCTTGAAGAAGAAGCTCCGGTAGTACACTGGAGCAGATAAGGCGGTCGGGGGCAAGGACGAACAGCTCAGAAGCAGAGAGGTGAAAGGGTCGTGACAAATAGACAGGACACCTGAAGATTCCAGAATTGTGTTGCATGAGAGTAGCGGTGAGGAGGACGACCTGGAAATTGGGGTCTGGACTTCCTTGCTGATCTCCAAGCTTAGGTGAGATGACTTAAGCTCGGGAGTAGCGGTGAGGAGGACGACCTGGGAGTACAGGAGACTACAACTGCAGGGTTAGACTTGGACCCTCTCAGAAGGCGCGGAAAGAACAGACGAAGGCAGGCTTTCGAAAATCTTTTTTGCAGCTCTCCAAGAAGGCGCGGAAAGAACAGAAGAAGGCAGGCTTTCGAAAATCTTTTTTGCAGCTCTCCAAGAGCTGTGGAGAACATTGGAGCTTTGGAGCAGCTATGGAGAGCGTTGGAACATCAAAACATTAAGAGAGCAAGGTACTTGAGAGTGTCTGGACTCTGAAGCTCTTTATGAATTTTGTCTGTTGAAGCTACCGGCTGCTAGCTTTCAACTTTAGAAGGATTTGCTCTGGAGTTCAGCAACTGGACATACTCTTCTAAGCTGCTTGGTTCCCGCTTTCTTAAGGATTTGGTATATAGCTCACAAACTGGACCTGGACCTCCTCAGCCACCGGCTTGCTTGCTTCCACAATTTGTTGTTGCAGAAGCTTCGGTTGGTACTGTTGTTGCTATTGCTTCTGAATTGCAAGTGCCTCATCGGATGTTGATATGAGGAACTGGAGTTGTGGGAGTGTCAGGGTTTAGGGTTTGGGTTAGTAAAGTTAGGGTTTTGGGTTTTGGTTAATGACGAATGCCATGGTTTTCGACGCTAAAACATGGGAATGGAACAAGGACTCGTTGACGATCATGGAGATGCAAACGGCTGAACTCCACGCGCTGTGTACACGCTACAACCTCAAGCCTGCCAAGTCTAGCAAGGCAGCCGCTGCAGCAGCCATTGTCAACCATCTCATGGTCCCTAGGGCCGATGTGGTGACGAAACATGATGTGCGCAATGTTATTGAGGTCACTATGGAGCAAGTTGCAGAAAACATTCTAGCTCTAATAATGGAAGCTAAGATTGTGACTGTTACTAGCCAAGTCGAAATGCTGCAAAATAAAGTAGATGCGATGGCTAAGAGCTTTGATACCATGCAGGACAGTGGGGAGAAGTGGAAGGAGGTCGTGGGCAGGAAGGTTGACAAGGTTGCCAACAAAGTGGACCGGGCAACGGATGCTGACGTGGTCAAGGCCAGGGAGGCAAACATCCGGGTCACCAGGTTGACCATGAGCAAGGGGGAAACCTCAAAACAACTTATGGAGTTGGTGCAAACGGAGTTGCTCGACAGGTTGAAGGTTGCTGACCGTGTGCAAGTGCAGAAGGTGCACCGACAGATGCCATCAGGGCAATTGGATAGGGCCACTGACAAGGCACCAGCAATCATCATCACGTTAGCATCGGTACACGACAAGCTCACGGTGCTGCGCGCTCGCAAAGGCCTGCAAGGCACTCAGATTGGGCTCGATGAGGACTTGATTCCCGCTCAGCAGGCCCAAAAGCGAACCGCTTGGGCCACTTTCAAGGAGGCCAAAGAGGCTGGCGAACGGGTATACTGGCGTGGGGCCGATCTCTACATCAACCACAAAGTCGTAAACTCTCCTACTGCATAGGGGGACGAAGGCCAGAGAGATTTGTGCGTGTGCCTGTGGAACATCCATGGGGCCGCTATCATAAAGCTAGAAACACATGACCATCTGCTTGACCTATTTCAACATGTTGACATTGTTGCCTTAACAGAAACACATCACTTTCCGGGAGATACATTTCCGGTCTTACCGGGTTTCAGTTGTTTTAATGTTGCCAGGCCTATGACTCCACAGGGTGTTGTTGGAAAACACAGTGGAGGCATTGCCGTATTTGTCAGGGAAACATGGGCAAATAATATTATTGTTTGGAAGACTGCAAAGGATGGGACTAGGATTTGGCTGCGCTTGGGCAATGCTTTCCAAAAGCCTTTGTTCTTGTGCATAGTATATGCTGCTCCACAAGGCTCGCCATATGCGGACAGCAGCTTGTTTGAACACATATGCCAAGAGATTGGAGAAGCCATGAACTTAGGCGGTGTGCTTCTTGCTGGGGATTTTAATGCAAGGACATGCACAAACATTGACTTCATTGACTGCAGTCAACTAGCAGATGTGCTGCTGGTGCCACAGGCCATTGAAGACACCTTGCCCAACAATATGCTGGAACGCCAGAATCGCGACACTGTTAAGGCTGGCTGGCATCGTGAGTTCCTAGATTTGTGCAGAACCACTGGGCTATTCATCCTCAATGGCCGCACACCAGGAGACATATCAGGGGAGTACACATGCCTATCCAATAAAGGTTTTAGCACTGTAGACTATTTTCTTACGACAGCTGACCAATTAGAAGGTGTCCAGCGCTTAGAGGTTAATTGCGATGAAAAGTACTCAGGTCACAAAGATGCGCACTCTGATCATAGACCATTGGTACTCACAATCACACAGCAGTGGCAAACCCCTCGTGTTCAACAAAAGGCAATCAAACACCTACCACGTTTCAAATATGACACTGCCAAAGCAGGAGTGTACAGTATAACATCGGTGTCTGGGCAACCCCAAATGTACTTGATGCATTAGACATACAAACAACAGTCAATTTGTTACAACAGTGCATCACACAATCTGCAGAAAAAGTGTTTGGAACTAGACAAGTGGCCTTAGGAAAAGCAGTAAAGCACAGCCACAAACCCTGGTTTGACATAGAATGTCGGCAGACCAAAAGCCAGTTTGCTAAATTGTCATATGCACACCCAGACAGGCAGATTAGACTTAAGCAAATGAAACAGTTGTACAAAAGGAAGAAACGTGCTTATGATTTGCTCAAGGCTAAACAACTATGTGGTTTAGCAAAGGCGGACCCAGCAGCATTTTGGAAGCGGTACCGCAAACGCATTGAGGGTGTCAATGGCATCACCAGCGAAGCGCTTAGGGATGGCTTCCAGCAACTGCTTTAGCCACAGCAGGAGCTGTGATATGTGCCGCTGCTCAAGCCCAAGTGGCCTCCTTTCCACCCAATGGTATTGATTGCAAACAGTTGAATGTTGACATCACATTAGTTGAAGTACAGCAAGCGTTCAAAAAGCTAAAACGACACAAAGCTGCAGGCATTGATGGCATCAAACCAGAGTTCCTTTTGGATGCAGCTGTTGCCCTACAACAACCATTATTGATTGCTTTTAACAAAATTTTGCGTGAAGGTTATTGTGAATCACTCTCTGTTGGGATCATACATGCACTGTACAAAGGGGGTGATTGTACTCAGTTTGACAATTACAGGGGGATCATAGTAGGACCAGTCTTAGCTAAGGTGTTTGCAATGATTCTTGAGTCCCGCATTAGTCAATGGGTGGAGACCAATGATTTACGTGCAAAGGGACAGGCTGGTTTCAGAAAGGACTTTAGGACAATAGATAACTTGTTTATTTTTCGCACTTTGACCGAACAAGCTAGATTTCAGAAAAAGAAGTTATACACTTGTTTTATGGACTTCAAAAAAGCCTTTGATACAGTACCAAGAGACCTGTTGTGGCAGGTGTTAGAGGGACTTGGCATCAGTGGGCGGATACTAGAGTGCTTGCGTTCCATGTACCGTCAAGACCAGGCCTGCTTGCACCATCCAAAGGAGGGGCTCACGCCCACTTTCCTTTGCCGCATCGGAGTGAAGCAAGGATGCCCCCTCAGCCCACTCTTGTTTGGCCTCTTTATAGATGGCCTAGAGAAACAACTGAATGCTTTGGAGGGTGACGCACCACCAATGTTGGGACAGCTAGCTGTTCGTTTGCTTTTGTATGCAGACGACTTAGCTCTCATGTCACACACTCCTGTTGGATTGCAGAAGCAACTGGATGTCTTGCAAGCTTTTTGTTGTGAGCGTCAGTTGACTGTGAATGTCAAGAAAACCAAGGTTGTTATGTTTGAAGCACGCCAATCTATGTGTCAAGCTTTTCAGTATGAGTGCGAAACTATAGAACAACTAAACTCTTTCAAGTATCTAGGTGTAGAGCTACATGGCACAAAAGGTATGCAAGCTGCAATACAACGATTAGTAATGTCAGGGAAAAAGGCAGTTTTTGCATTACGACGTAGATGCGCAGAGCTGCGCATCTTTGACCCAGCACTGCAATGCCAGCTGTTTGATGCATTAGTCAAACCAGTGCTTAGCTATGGGTGTGAAGTATGGTCAGACCACATGGCACGCGAACAGTTAGAGGTGGTTCATCGAACTTTTCTGAAATCATTGCTGGGGGTTAACAACACAACATCCAGTTACGTCGTGCTAGCAGAGTTTGGCAGGTTTCCCCTAGACATATTTTGGTGGCAACAGACCATGCGCTTTCTCTCACGTGTCAGTTCTGAGGTTGACTCAGATCGCATGCTCAGGCTTGCTTATGATGTACAGCTGCAGTTGCTTGTAGCTAGGCGAAAAATCTTACTTGGGAACCCGAGTGCTATGGGTAGAAAGAGCCGATTGCCTGCTTGCTGGCTAGCACAAGTAGATGAACGACTATCAACATACAATTTGTGCATCAATAGCGATCAGCTGCCACCATGTGCTCACTTCAAATAGTTGGCTGAAAGGCAATACATTGCACACCATCAAATGGCTGCAGCTAACTCCAGCAGGGTGAAAGCCTATCTGGGGTTGAATAGCTCAACACATTATGGCTACAAAGAATACCTCTCCAAGGTTGACAATGCACAACTTAGGAGAAGCTTGGCAGATTGAGCGAATCACAAGTTGCAGATTGAGCTAGGAAGGCAAGTCAAGCCAGTGAAGGTGCCAGTGCAGCAGCGTTACTGCAAATTGTGCAACTTGGGTGCGGTTGAGGATGAGGACCACTTCTTATTGGTTTGCCCTGCCTATCAAAGTGTTCGAGAGAGGTTTAGAGGTTCATTGCCACTAACTGCCATCACACCTTTGGCTGAGTTACTGAACTGTCAACAGCAAGGCATCCTTGCTAGATTCTTAGTACAATGTCAGACGGTTAGATCTGAATTGCTTTATTAGACTTAACGTCAATTGGGCTCTGGCCCGGGTGCTGTTTGGCCCACTTAATGACGCTAAATTGTAAGTAAGTAAGTAAGTAAGGAGGGCCAAAACTTTCAAGTGCTTTCTAGGATACCAAGCAACACGAACAGTATGAAGTGTTTGGGCACATGTATACAGAGATGGCTTGTGGTCAGAGTTCAAGGGAAAATTATACAAGCCCCATAGCAAGCTCTGAAATACATAAGAAAACCCAGTCTAACTACAAAAAAACTGATTTGAAAGTAGGAAAAAAAAAATTCTAGTTGGAAACACCCACTCTCCTTAAGCATTTAATGTTTTTCTTTGAGATTGGATAACATTGGCCAATGCCATAGTGACAATAACATTTTCAAAATTGGCATGTACCAATGATGGATCTTGAATACTCAAGTAATGCGTTGGGTAAGGATCATGAATCAAGGAGTTCTGGAAATGATGCCCATAAGAGTCCTACCAGACATGAGACCCAAATTCCCAGAATTCCCTTGTTTGAGGTTCTATCTACCCATAAACATCTTGTAGAATTTTAAATGGTTGTGATTTTGTTTGAGAATGAAAAGAGGCACCTTGTGAAGCAAGGTTATTGTTGAGGCAAATGGTTTAATGAGGATAAGGTGCTGCACATAACTAATATTCGACTAGCCTAGTACTTTAGGAAAATTTAAACAAGCTTACAAAGTGTAAGATGTTCAAGACATGATAAGAACTTATGCACCTATTGAAGGGCCTACATGATAAATAGATATGATGGTATGTTGATTAATATTCACCTTGATGAAGGTCGACTTTCCAGCATCCTCAGCCCCCAAAATTCCCCAAAATTGTTTTCGGCCCACAACTTGGGAGAACAAATGTCCTGTGTCCACTATAATCTTAATCCTTTTCAATAAGTTGATTTTGCACTTCTGATCCGAGTTTTAAGCATATGCCTGCTTCAACTGTGGAAAATTTGATCCCATAGTTCTATTGGGGTACAAGTGGGCTTCTTGAACCATCCGCTTAAAATTGTCGGTACTCCTTTCAACTGAATAAATATTGCACCAAATTTGAAAGAACAATATGTAAGGCTTCATTATGCAAGTATCAAACTTTAGGAACCAATTGGACTTTGTGAGGTTCTTTTCAACATGATACTAATTGTTGTCAGTTTTTTTTACCTTTCTAGTCCAATAAGAACAAGCCTAATTGCACAGTATGTCATATACATAACATGCTATGCAATGCCTACTATAGTTCAAAATAAGCTCCCTTCAAGACATTGGTGGACAAGTGCAAATATCCAAACATGAATGGGCTGACCTCGAATTTGAAGCTCCTCCTCCAATTTTGCAAGCTCCAAATTGGTGTGCACACACAATGTGGACTTGGATGTAGACCATTCAGATGCCTCTTCACATCCAATAACTAGTATTTGTTTGTAATCATCAACTAGGAATTCTGTGAATGCATTTGCAACCAGACTGACAACACCGTTCACAACTCTTGCTATACAGAATTGAGGAATAATTCCGATAGGGAGTGACATTATCGCCATATTGATGGCAACTGATGTAGGAATATCCCATCTAGCAATCATGGCATCATAAGAAAATAGAAGGCTGTAAAACCACCAATGTAATAATCACAATGTCAGGTATTATTAAGGCCATGGACACACTGACAAGACTAAAAGGAACCCCTCACTTTAGTCTCTACCTAGTACTACCTAGTTTAGATAAAAATAAGAGTCATTTAATTCAACCATTTTGCACAAAGTACCCTTAAATTTTACATTAGTTCCAAAAATTGTCAAACCCATTCTAGTCTTGTAAAGTTTGATTGATTATCTTGTATTTCCTATGGAAAATAGATCACTATGATTAACTACTTACCCACTTAATAAGAAATCTGCCACGGCCTTTGTCATATTATTGGCTTCTTGAATGCGACCTTCAATGAGTATTGGAGATCGATTCTGGCCTTGTAGACCAGGTGCACCTACAATGTTCCAACTTCATTACAAAGTACAAAAATACACACTAAATAAGATCTTCTATACAATGTCTGAATTTGATTATTCTTAGAGTTGTTGACATGTAAGTACATTCATGTTGCTTGCAATGATGTGAACTCTCAGTTATGTTCCAGATTGATTGTGTCATCATTGTATCCGAAACCATGTGCTTAAAAACAATCAACACTCACATTGGATGATCTCATCCAGTTTTGATAGATGATCAGGCAATAAATCAGTGCCAAAGGCTTTCATGATCATCATGGTTTGCACAATTTTTGCAAGCTTTCTTGCAATAGTAGGTAGAATCCCCAAGAAGCCCTAGAAACACCCAAGGAATTATGATTAGTAGCACATGTAGGTGTTCAACACCTTCACCCTCACAAATTCTAAACAAGGTTGCAACGAATGCCACTTACTTGCTTATCATAATTTGATATATTGATATGGACAATTAAACTATGAACAAAATCCTCCATATTCACTTGATAACTTCTGAAGAATAATGCCATTGATTGCTTGCAGATCACCATTTCCTTTATCAATCTGAGCAATTAGATCATCACTAGAATCATACATACTTGTGATGATAAATTTGTAGCTAGATGCATCACACTTGTAAGGGCACCACAAATTCTGACTTAGAAATTGTTTCAACTACATTCCAACTTGGACATTACACCTATATTCAAACATAGTTGGGGGATCCTAGGTTACCTCCATGACAATATTAGATCCTTGCCCAAAAGCAGTCTTGACTGTGACAAAGGAAATGTCTATCTCTGAGTTATCATTGGGGCGGCTTGGTCTAAGAACAACAATCTCATTGTCTTCTTGTTTTCTTGTCAACCAAATCTCCATGTCTTTGATCTTGATGGGTTCTATAAGGAATAGTAGATTTTGCCCTGTTATCTTGATGTATGGTCGAGTAGAGTCAACCATTTTGGATTGTGCCATTGTGATCTAGCCAAGATGATGACCATTAGAATAATGAAAGATTGAAATTGAGTATTGGCAATAAAGTCACAATTTAGGGTTATAGTCTCTTAGAATTTACAGTGAAATGATTTGTTAGAGTTATATAAGTTTGTCTACTTTTTTATCATCATGAGTGCAATGTGACTAGGAATATCCCAAGTTACACTTGTAATCTAGATTTGAGACTTGAACACAACATTCACTAACATAACAATTTTTACCAAAGTATGAAAATCTATTCTTAAACCAAGGTGAGACACAAATGCTTTCAATTCGAAAGTTACTGGAAGGCAATAGTTAATTTTGGTTCATTCTTTGGAGAAGGTTAAAGCAATTATATTGTACTTACAATGGGGGTGGGTGTAGAGACAACATTGTTCATTTGATTTTCTGTAGAAGGAACTTGTGGTGAGTCCATCAAATTGGACGTAATCAATACCATTTTGTAACTTCTGAGTTCGTGATGCTCCAAGTCTTGATATCCAAAGTGCATATCTCCCAGCTTCCTTCTCATATCTGCACTCTGATCATCTCTAGGATACCAATTGAATTGACGGCGATCCCCATCACGCCACTCATCGCTTTGTCTCTCAATGAATATGTAATAGCCAATAGGATAAAAATCTGGCATATTATACCTGCTTGTTCCTGGCCTGGGGGCTGCTCGTTGTGCTAGCGGGTGAAGCAGGTGCTGAGCAAATATTGTCCTACTTGTGTTCGCAATTGTAGACATGCCTATATCAAAAGTTGCTATCAATGCTGCACTCGCACCTTGGAGAAAACCACCACGGGTATACCCATCTATGCATCGGCCAAGGAAGGTCCCAATCCCTTGAAGTGCAAACTCCCTCTGAACATTCTCATTTGAGTTCAAACTTGCTGCAACCACTGCCACAGTCTGGGGAATACTGTGGAGGAGGCATGGCACAGGGTCTGATTGGTTGACAAAGTTCGTGAACCGCCATCTGAGGTTTGTATCTTCATTGATTTTTCGAGCAGCATCCTCATCACACACATGAGGTGCTCCAAATGTAATAGAAATCAATGAATCGGGGAATTCTCCCTGCAATTCAAAGCATGGCAGATAATTAGCATATTTATTTGTAGTTGAATAGATCCACAAAGAACCACTCAAAGATGTTTTCTTTGTTACAAATATAATCCACGGAACCCCGGAGTTGCAAGTACAAATTCACTTATAACAACTGAATTATTATTTATCTGACTGGAAGTTGAAAACCAATGTTGTGAATAGTGACTTACATCTTGGAAGTTCCAATTGTTCTCGACAAAGAGACGAAATAACACCATGTGTGCCACAGCCCCACCCAAGCTATGACCACAAAAAATTATGCGCTTCTGGAGACTCAACAATCCTAGGATGGGGTTGCAGTCAGGCTTGAAGAAAACATCCGAGCGCTTGGAGAATCCGCAATGCAACGCGCCACCGAGCCTTGAATCCCTGGCGAGCTTTAAGTTGGTGGGCAATGTCTTCAAGAGTTGTGGTGCCTCGAAAGGCGATGAAGATGGCATCTTCTGCATATGCCACAAGAAACTTCTGTTCTCCAAAGAGGTCGAGTGACATGTGGACCTTTGCAAACTTTATGGTTGGGTAGTCACGCTGGGTGTTTGGAGCAAGATTTCGGCTCTCTCGTTGCTTGATTCATAAACGGCCGCCGAGCAAAAAAATGCTCGAGACAGGTCGTCTCTGCTTGGCATCCTTTCATCATTACGACCTAACCCGATAGATGTGGATGACATCCTTCGTGTGGAAAAGGACCTGCCCTTAAGAATGCTCTTAAAAGAATCCTGTAGCAGCACATAAATGGATTAAAGTTCAAGGCACAGATTGAAAGTTCATCTCATGAAATGAACACACCAAATCAACAAGGTTTTCATAGCTTATGAGTGGCAGTTTCCCGTCACGAAAGGACTACACAAAGCTTTCACTTCGGTTGCAAGAACCAGATGTAGAATATGGAACCTTGACGACTTGAGGATGACATGGCTAGACACTTGGACCAGAAGAGTGTGCAGCCAATACACACAAGTGACCAAAAATAAAAAACTTTACTTAAATGCAGCGTTGTAGATTTGGTAGCTCAACAAAATTCAGCAAATACTTTGCCATGTGTTCATCATATCACATGAGCAACCACTTCGAAAAATCTATATTTCCTGCTATAGGCTGACCCCCGCCCCCGCCCCCCCCCCCCCCCAGTACGATAATTATTTCTGAATCACTCATAGAAAATCTCAAGTTGCAAACTTAAGGCTCTAGTAATACCCAAAGAGAATACAAATAGAAAACCCAACTAGAAAGGCGAATACAAATACATAGCAACGACGCAGGGCCCAAAACAACAAGCCCGAACAGAGCTTGGTTTGGGAAGGAGCGGCCTGGGATAAAGATGGACTGCAATATAGACGGACTCTTGATTTAAAGTCGGGGGAGGTGGGGGAAGACTGCAATGTAAATTGAGGTACCTCTCAAAGCACAATTTCACAAGTTGCCCGGAGGCAAAGCATTTTTTATTAGATATATCCGGAGTCGGAAGAGATGAACCAAGCATTTATGTTGCGTGCAGCGGATTCAATGCTATGTACTCCAAAGTCAACCGCTTGCTTTAGTGCAATGGCTCCACTGTCCGGGTATTATGCCGTGGATACCGAGTTGCACCACTTTTATGGTAAATGTAGTTAGCTACGTGCCTTCTGAACTGCACAACATTTGTAGTTAAGCACACTAGTTTCAAGCAATTGAAAGTAGCACCCCTGAAGTAAACTAGTGGAGGCCATTTTTACCGACAGCCAAGACTACCCAGTCCCACTGCTCTAGTTTGAGCTGACTGCTAGGAATAGTCCCTAAATAAGGTAAATAGTTGTGTTGAATGTCACGTGTTCATTCATAATATAAGCTTTAAGGAAACCTATTAGTTACCTATTGTTTGTTAAGTGTAAGTCCGAGTTTGGGGCCTCCAACCACTTGGCGTCAGGGGCTTGTCCCTATTCCCCACTTAGGCAAGTAACGGCCATTTGGGAGGATTGAGTCTCTTGGGGTAGAATATGCGATCACATTGGGCTCATGGAAAAAGGAGCTAAGTAAGGGCCATTGGTAGGTCCTCAATGAGCAACTGGTTGTTGTGAGCCAAATGCGACCAATGGCCATTATATGAAATTGTAATTAGCAATTATAATTGGGAGAGATTCTGCCACGTGATTATGATTAGGAACTTTGTAGACTAGGACCTCCCCCAAGGAATTGGATAAAATTTATTCCAGGAGGGACCTCACAATTATTGGGAAGTGGGTTCCGATTTAGGATGTTCAATTTTGACCCTTACCATAGTGGCATTACACACTAGGGATGATGCCTCCATGGTACAGGCCCTTTGTCGGGTCTTGGGACTTCAGAAGAGGTTCTGAGTTCAAACCAATTTTGGCCATTTATTAAAATTTTTTCATCACTCTCTGGTAGGTTTTTTTTGGAAATTATTTTTGGACCCAGGTAAGGTTATCAATATCAATATCCAAGTAATGGACCTCGTTATCAATTTATCCAGTTATTATTTAGTAAACGATCAGCTATGCATAAGGTTAGGTTATCAAATAACCTGGTAAAATCCTTTGGTTAACCTGACAGTTATACACCGGTTTTAGAGTGCTTTAAATTTTTTTATAAATGATTATTCGCTGTTTTAAAAATACCTTTTGTATTGATGTTTTAAGATTGATAACCTAGCTGGCTGAAAATCAGGTCATCCAGGTTGGTTATAAAATTTTGAAAATTCAAAACCAAGTGGCTATCAACTTAACCAGGAGTTTTTAAGAATTCAGTAACCAACCGGTACGTGATTAAAAACCAGGTGGATAACCGGGAGAAAACTCAATAACCGGCCAACATGGGTTGAAACCAATGTTGGGCGGTTACCACTTCAGAGGTTCAAGTTTCGGTTCCTTAGAACCTACCCAAAAATAGGGCCAGGTTCAAGAATCGGAACCTGGAATCAGGGTTTTCAAATTTCAAGAACCGAAATTAGAATCAGAACCCAGGTTCCACGGATGTGCCGAATCAGAACCGTAACCAGAAAGACAAGTTTACAATCATGGCTAACCGGCATATAACCATCAGTTTTGGTATGGGTTACTCGGAACCGGACCTGAACCAGAACCGGGGGTTCCTGATTAAAAGTTAAGAACCGCCCAACACTGGTTCAAACATACCACTTCATATGAAAATCCTGCTGGCCCTCCGCCACTGAGCTTGACTTCAGCTGCCGACAACTTGTTAGTGGGGTCTGCCATTGTGTTCCATAGGGGACATTACAGTCTATGGGTTGTTTTTATGGAGTGCATGGGGTCCCCAAGCAAGCATTCAATGTTGTAATGAATGAAAAATGCAAGGGTGACTATAACATCGATTCAGAAGTGTGTATGACCACATTATGTATATTCCCCATGTGTGTATTGCATATGCATGTAGACATGGATGAAAGTATACGAACATGGATGAATGTGGATGAATGAAATTCATTCATGATTGTCGCACACCATCCATTTGTTGTTAAATGGCTTGCAGCCTTGGTAGATAGATGTCATTTATGTAGGGATGTTCATATGGATGTCATTCATCCATTTTGAAATAAGGTCCTTCTTACCCAAATAAGTTTACTGCTCACCTGACAATATCATATTAGATTTATAAGGATTTTATATACATAATTGAAAACCATTGATTTATTGAGAAAATCAATTATCAATTTTGTCAATGGGTATAAGCTAATATATATCAACATTAAAAACCATGTAACCCCAGAGTTAATCTATTTAAAGTTTAAATAATTGAGTTGTAATTTCACATATGGCCAACACATTACCCATAAAATGACATGAACAAAATTTGTCATGTGCATGGCATTAATGAAAAACATTATCTACATGAAACTCAATGTGTAAATTTAATGCACCATATTCATGAACTCAATGGTATGAGTGAATTGAAAAAACCATGCAAATTTTGAATTTTTTTGTATCATTATTCACTATTTTTGAGCTTATAAATGTGAAGAGAATTGGCCAAAATGATGCAAACAAATTTACGCATCATAGTATAAAATTTGGAATCATTATTCCAAAAGATGAGAAATCTATTGAAAAAACTTCATAAGCAAAATAAATTTGGGGATAATGTGATATGAACCCCAATTTTTTAGGTATTATCAATTTTGTCAATGTGGAAGTTAAGCCTAAACTAGGATATATCCACATAATAAACTAGTAGATCACCATAACATGTAAATCCATTCTGAATCTATTGAAAGTTTAGATACTTGAATTGAAATGGCCAAAAATGGTGCAAACAAATTTCCCTATCATTCCAAATAAATGGAATGTATGCACTAGAGACATTAGAATATAATGTTTCAAACCTTGTCCCCATTAGACTCAAAAGCCTCACCATCTATGTAACAATGTATACCACAGTTCCTTTTATATGATGTTTATGGTGTTGGAAAAATGTTGTAGTTGATTGGGCAATATACAAGTAAGCTTATTAACAATATAATCCAATAACTATGGACTTTGGGAAGGACTTTGGAAAAAGTCATCTTGTGCAAAAAATGGTATAGATTCCCATGCAAAACGATTCACAATGTTGAACACCCAAAGCACCACAATCTATTAGGGGCACCAAAAAAAAAAATGTACAAGAGATTTTTGAATGGTGAATGTGATCAACTTTGTAACATGGACAGATTGATTACAACATGATTTCGAAACAACATGAATGAAGATTACTCAAGAATATGAAATTGGGGAAATTTGGAAAACTCACAAACACTTACTTACAAAATAAATCTTGATGCCCACAAGACAAGATGTGATACATGTCGTCATCATCATGAAGATCAAAGTCATCTATAAATTCTAAATGAAATTGGGTGAAATCATGAATATTTTGAAGGTGATCTTCAACCATTGGCTTTTAACACATTCAAACAAATCTTTGTTTCTCTCAAAATTAAAGATTTGTTTGCTTGCACCTTAACAAGCTTCAATGGAAGTGCTTGGAAACTATGGACGAATCAAAAATCATTGACTTGATCACAATTGGAAAAAAAATAAAAATCCAAGAAAATTTGGAAATTGAATTGAATAATATTTGTCCTAGTTATGAAGTTGATCACAAAGTCACGATGAGCACAACATGCCCATATTAAAGTAGATAGGAAATGTAACCCTTTTCTCTAAGGCCACACCAAGGAACTCTGTTGGGACTCAATGTTTGGGTTTCAATATCAATGTCAGTGAAGAGGTCATCATTTGTGGTGACATCAATTCTTGTCAGGTTGGGATTAACACAATGGGCATTATTGTGGAGCATTTTTTCCTGCAAATTTGATGATGACAATTTCAGCAAAATACTATCAATGTCTCTTATTAGACTATTTGCTTCTCTTGCTCTCACCTTTTACTGCATTGAAAAAAGAACAAACATTTTGTGTGTTTGTGCAGGCTTGTTTGTGCCATGAAGCCACATGCAGAGACAGTTGTGGGACTAGACTTCTTACCTGGACCTGATCATTTCAAGGTTAGTTCTTTTGAAAGGTTTGTTTCATGTTTCTTCTTTTCGTTCTTGCCTTGGTTGAGAGCAGAAGAACCCAACAACAAAGGGCAAAGAGGCAAAAAGGGTTGAGAGAAGGTGTAAAAACATCTCACAGAAAGACAAAACATTTTCTTTTGTTTTGCCAGATGATTTCAGCATCACCAGCTGGAGATTTGAAGTTCCTGGATTTAAGAAATAACTCACGGCCTTACCTGGAGGTCTACACCAACAAGCGTCACTTGACTTCCATAGCTGTTCACCGACATGCCCCTCTTATAGTAACTGGATCAAGTAAGCAATCCATCGAAACATTCAGCCCAAGTGGAGCACAGCTTGGCATGGTTCATTACCGGAACAGCTTTTTGGGACACAGGATTGGTCCCATAAGTGCCTTACATTTCCATCCCTACAGCATCCTATTGGCAGCTGGGGCAACTGACTCTGTTGTCTCTTTCTATGCTGGTGAGAGCCTCCACAGTACATAAGTGTACTTTGTTTGCCCACTTTTCCTAAAGTCTGTTTGTGACCATTGTCCTGTCCTAAGTTATGCTTGCTTTTCTTTCTTGTGAATGAATGATAGCATGGATCAGGACTTCCCATCTGTGACACTATCCTGTTGGCTTTCTGGGTATGTGAACCTGTACATCTGTAGGACTTAATACTATTGGACTCTAATTTCGTAAATTTGGTGCTCTTCGTGCTCTCGTGAATGATCAAAGATCAATTCTCTTTTCTATTTTTTTTTTTCTTTGCATCTTTTTCTTTCTGGTTTCTAGTATTCTGGACAACGCCATTGTTGTATTATTAGCCTGTCAGGTTCGGTAATTTGATGCCAAATATAGAGTCTCCTAGAAGAATTCTGGCACAATCGTTGAAGACATGTACATTTTATTTACAATGCATAAGGCCCACACAGGTGGGACTCATCTCCAAAATGTAGGGCCAGATTGGGCTATTGCCTCTTCTTAGGCCCTCAAATTTAAGGAAGGACCCCACCCAGGGACCTCACCTTTATAAGAAGGGTATGAGAATCAATGAAATGAGTATTCCTTGCCCCAATTAATTCAGTTTTTTCTTCTCAGTTTTTGGCTGCAAGTTTTCAGTTCCCTAGTTTTATAGCTAGTAGGAACCTTTGGTTTCAGACCTAGTACAGGGCACGGTTGGATCGAATTTTTGGGCTCAGTTTTCTCCACAGTTTCAAGGCTGGTTTCAGATGTTATTTTTGTTTGTCAATTGCTATAAACTGTCACTAGGCTAGCATGCAACTAGAAGAGTTAAGTTGTATATGTCCTCTCATATAATTGTTAGCTCTCCAATTTCACAGTGCAGATCCATTGCTTCATATAAGTTGTAAACCGGACAGTCCTATTTCTGAATTATGATGGAGCAACAGCCCTTGTAAGGCAACCCTTCCACATCAAACTAAACAATACTTATCAAGTACACCACAAGTATCATAACTTCTTTCCTCTAAACCTGATGCACCATACTGGGTACACCTTAACAACAGTGGTGATCCTCCCCACTCCATAGGAATTGAGTCATTGCTGTTAGAAGAGATTGTTGTCAAGTTGTCTGAAATATTTTGTCCCACCAAAAGAACTGACTGATTGGTTGGCACCAATAATAGGATTTAAAACAAACTGCTGGTGTTAAAAAATTGTTATATGATGAACACGAAAATAAGAGCACTGAAAGAAAATTGGCACACTTTTCCCAATCTGTACACTGTTGAATTAACAACAAAATCAACAAGAATGTGATAATTACAAGACGGATGGCCATGCAAAGCAATGAAGGAGAGCAATAGGAGAGGTGTTTGAGCATCCAAGAAACCAGAGAAAGACATGTAGTCACAAAAGGAAAGATGAGATCCAAAAAAACACACAGCACGAAAAAAAGCTCCAACAAGAACAATGACAAAACTGGATTCACAAATCTGATGCAGAGGATTGTAAAATAGTGTGTTCATTACTATACCTTAGCTCAGAAATTGAAGAAACAACCTGACAACATGGTGAGTGAGAGGTGAATCCATTCTCAAGCTATCCATCTCCATCACTCTCTTTTGCCTTTACTGTCCTTCTTTTGTCTCTCTCCTCTGTTCAACCTAAGATTGAATGTTGTGGTCGCCTCCTCTGTTTTAACTTCTAATTTCTAAATCACAAATTAACAAACTAGGAGATGAGAACAATATCAAATAAACTTCATCTAATTCCAACCCGACTCTATGAAGCTTTGAAAATTTTCACCAAACCTCAATGCTTTTGATCTCAAGGAACAAAGATCAAGTGGTGAGAATTTTGGGGAAGTTGAAGATGGACTAGCCTGGTCTTGAAGATGAAAGGAGAGAGGAAAGATGGGGCGAAATCAGAAGTTCTTCAGAATCTACAAAGGCACATGTAATTGTAAGAAAAAAAACCCTTTACAAAGTTATGAAGTGCATTAACTTGCAAGACTTGTGCGCAGCGTGTTACTCAACTATGATAATATGCTGAATGAAGTTTCGATTTTGAACCCACTGAAGTATGAAAAAACCTTAAAGAGCTAACATAAGAAAATCAAAATTTCAAAGAGCCAACAAAAGAAAATAAAAACCTAAAACAACCAAAAAAAGTTCAGACCTTCAAAGTTTAAACTTTAGAGGTGCACATTCAACATTGTAGAACTTCAAAAGCTAGAAATTAAAATGTAGAAGTATCAAACTTCAAAACTCAAAGCTCATAGGTTACTTCAAGATGTACACATGCAAACCTACATTTGAAATTTCCTCCAACACAAAGCTTGAAGGAGCAAGCATCCTCATTTCCCAAATCTCATTGAACAGCAACACAAACAACCCCGATGGCCTGAAAGTAGCCGAAATTGCAAAATCCTGGTGTCATTTATTTGTGATGCTTGCTCGTATGCCATGTCCATCATTATGAGTCCCCTCGTCAACCACAAGCTCTCAAAATTTTGATCCAAATTTCGAGTCCCAAAACACAAAACAAGTGAAAAAAATGTACTTGCAAATCTGATTCTAAATTTCTACACCAACAAAATTATTATAAACAAAACATTGCTGTTTTACAGAAAAATTGCAATCACATATCAGATCCCAAGGCAAGATTCTAATACCTACACATTGAAATTTTAAATCTAAAAATGTTGCTAGCAAATCTTATGTTTCATTGTTTTGCCACCTCCTAGCAATACACACACAACAGAGACATGTAAGGTGGCAAAAAGTTTACTGTAATGACAACAGTGATGGCGAAAGTGAGGTTGAGCATCTGTCTTTTGGTTGGGAAGTAGGTGGGCCCTAAACTAGTAAGCCCCCTATTTACATAGTATCCTAATCTATGTGGCCATAACCTAAGCACACCATAATCTAATTTCAAAAAAAATTATAGGGCGTCATCACTTTGATGGAGCAATCCTCACTTTGTAAACTTTGTGGATAAGTCAAAAAGGAGGATGAGTGACTATAGAGAGGATCAAAGTTAGGCCAAAAATAAAGATTATTTTCAAGATAACTTTATTGCATAACAACTAAATCCAAATATGTTGTATATGTATGAAATACTCACAAGAATGCTTTTCGTATGTAATTTTGAATATACATTAATACCTATGGAATAGTTTCAAAGCTGAAGGAACAAGATTATGTAATCCCTAACACAATCATCTTGCATGGTAGTAAAACCATCTTCAATGCTTTTTCAAGCCTTGATGCACTTAAACTACATACCTAGTATAAAAGCTCAATGTTAATTAAACAATTAGTATGGAAGACAATGACTCAAAAGGACGAAAAGAAAATTATTGCCATTAGTCTTGTGAATGGGTATCCATAGCCCAAGATTTGTCCACAACATTTAGATACAACTTTGACTATTAGAAACACATATGAGCACTGCTTTTGTGGGGGGTGCAAAATGGGGCAAAATTTTGCCCTCTTCTAGGGAGCTGCAATAATCACAATAAGAATTTTAAACTCCGATTCACCAAACAAAGTTCATGCATGAAGTTTAACATTCCACGTTGCATCTAGTCATAGTAAAAGTTTTGACAAATTTTTTTTGTTTAAGGTAATGTTTCTACCACTTTTCTACCATTTTGATGGTTTCCTCAAATCTTTTTTCCATTAAAGTGAAGTATTTGGTGGGATCATTGCAATTTAAACTAAATCTGTTGTGCTATGATTACCACATGTGGCACATCACAAAAATGAAATAAAATAAGTAAAATGAAATAAAATAAAAACCATTGTATATGAAATAATAATATGTGGGGTATATTCAAGATTGGTGAATTCATGAATTCGTAATTTTTTTTATAAGAATGTGCCAAAATTCCATCAAGTCAATGTCTTAGGAAAATTTGATGGTTATGAGCCTATGACTTTAACAAGCCCTATAACCACTTGTGGATGAAGGGATCAAAATGTAACTTAGGAATGGTTATAGTGGTATACCAATTGTAATGTTGTTCCCCCACCCCCAATTGATTGCTTATTTTCCCCCCATAAGTTTATTCTACTTAATTAACATTCGAACATGTTATAACTTTCAACATGGAGGACTAGAATACCATCTAAGAAAACAATTGATAGAATTGAAGTCATGATCTAAATGTTAAGGATCTTTAGGAGTTGGGACTTTTGGTGATTTAAAGAAATTTTAAAATGAAAATCAACATCTACAATAATAGTACATGATTACCATTTAAAGCAAACAAGAGTTCCATAAATAAGATTTACAATGAATTTAACGATTTAAAACAACCATAGAAAGGTCGAAAATGAATTGCAAGATATGAACATATATTAATGGATTAATTTCATGCCAAAATTTTGGTTTGTTTATTTATGGCATAATGATTAGTCAAAAAGTAAGTATTAAATTTATAATAAATATTTTAATTTTTGTAAACCACATTATTATGGAAATTAGATTGTCAAAAGAAGCAGTGACATTTAACCTTATAATAGTTTAAAATCTTAAGAATTCTACTACCATAAAATTAATGTGACATGTGTTATTGGCCCAAGTGTAAATAAGGATAGGTATCTATTCCAAATGTGAACAAGAAGAAAATAAACACCAATTGTGAACAAATTACTTTAAACTTAAAATAATGACTCAATTACAAAAATGACTCAAAATTAATATATCCCTTGCCTTAGGTATAAAATGATGAAACCAAACCCAAAAATTCCCACTAATCAAGGGCTTTCTTGTAGTACCAAGAGCTTGCCCCAATTTCCTTTTAAAACGTAGTTTTGATTTGCTTGAATTCTTTTTTGCAAAATTGTTTAATATTCAATAATTCTTGCATTATAGGTTTAAACATTGGTGGTTTTAAATTGGCATTGTAAGGTGGCTTTAATTGGTACCAAAAGCCCAAAATTTTGATACCCAATGAACTTTATTCTATTTGGCAATCATCATACTTTTCCTTATGTTCTTAGCTCCCCAAAAAATGGTATTAAAATTTGAAGTAAAGGGATAGGCCTTTCTTGGGAATGTAATTTCCAACTAACCCAAGTGAGACAAGTTTTTAAATGTTAAGTGTACAAATAGGCCTTCAAATGGGAAGGCTTCAACCATAGTATTGTAGAGTCTTGAAATTCCTTAGAAAATGCAGTAATATTTCATGACAGGGAATCATGATGTCCAATTTGTTGCTTACAATGAAAATTTGTTGGATAATGGTGAAGTGAACCACAAAGTAAAACTTGTACATCTATAATCTTTTAATTGCACACATGATCTAAGATCATGAAAATGATAGAGTATAAGTAATGTTAGGTTCATGGGAACGCCAAGACTGAAGGATTTTCTCCCCAATCACATTGCAAGAAGTGAATTGACTATTTTCCTTGTTGCCAAATACCAAGTTATTGTCATGCCACAAATGTGATATCAATGCAGGTTTGTTGGAGCTGTATCCCAAATAGAAATACAGATTATAGTATCTGTAGTAATGAATGAAGCAGCCAATTCAGCGCTTTTGGGTTTGTCAATATTGCCCCAAGGGAATTTTCCGTTGTGCCTTATATAATAATCATCGGTACAATCAAGAAATCCACCTTGCGCAACTTTAATTTCCCTTTCCTTGAATCGTTTTAGATGCTGGGAATTCACAAAAAGACCAGTTAAACAACCATATGCCATCCCCCTCTCAAGCCAACAAATACCTTCCATGATGGTTTTCTCGTGTGATTGAAAAGAAGATTTGATGGCATCGACCTCCGCAAGTGCTTTTGATCCTTCGCTATAAATTCCTGTATTGTAATTGCTTGTCTTGGCAAAAATCTTTTTTTTTTTTTACCTATTTTTGTAATAAGTCAAATATGTCCCAATAAGATAGTACCGCTGCATAACATAGGTTCATGAATTAATAAATTATTGGTAAAAAAAATTGCAACCATGAGAAAATATTTTTTTATTATTATGGCAATTTGGTATCAAAATAAAAAATAAAGTAGGGAGGATTTAAGACTCAAACCCCCCCAACACAAATTTCAACAATGATACTAATAGGCACCTTCTATTTAAATCCATTAGTAATACAACCAATGAAAAGTTAAAATCTATTGAAAATCTTTGTTTGAATTGTAACATGTACAAACCTAATTGATTGTAGCATGTCAAATCAACCATTTCCACCTATGATTTCATTTGAACACTATAAGATATTAGATTTACATATAAATAATGAAATGAAATTGCGGATTTGGAAGAACGCACCTGGCCATTGTGTTCATGAACTTCCATCTCATGAGCATCTACAAAATGAGAAGATAAAAGATAAGTGAATAACATGCACATACCCAAAAAAAAATTAAGTGGCAAAAAATTGTTTGCAACCACCAATTTTATCATGTGTTTAAAACAATGTTCCAATAGATTTTTTATGGTTTGAATTGTAAAATTGTGACATGTTTTTAACCCTTGACACGTTCCCCATATGAAGAGTTGGCAGGGAAAGAAAAAAAAAATTCTCATAATTATGGTAATTTACAATATATGAGCTTATAGCACACAAGTTGAAACCAATTAAAAATTTGTAACTAAATTAAAAACAACCGTGTTCATCCAACAAAACATACTTGGCGATTGAAATGCTTCCGAAGAAAAAATATCACTCTCATCTGGCAAACTAGTACCAACATCCAACTTGCAAGGACTCACAACATATGGTCACTAGGTTATTAGCTTTTCATTTGGAAACATTGTGTAATCATTAAGTTGAAATATGGTGTCACTTGTTTGAAATACGAATGAATTTAAGATTCTGCAATTCCCAATCTATAAGCAACCAACTCCAACAACCTTTCAAGCCTTAATGCACTTAAGCTACATTGCACAAAACCACAATGTTAATTAGAAAAAAAAATGTAGTTTTTATTTTTTATAAATGGATACTTGAAAGAATCTATGAGATTTATGTGATACGGTAAAATAGTGGGGTATATTAATGGATCTGAATTTACCTCTTTCTATCTTGTTCGATTCCAAAAACAGATGATTGCAAATATCAAGAGGAATGATTCCCAAACTCATTGTTTTTGCAAGCATGAGGTTCCTACAAATAGTGGAAAAGTTTGGTCGTTTCTCTGGAGAAAATTCCCAACAACTAGTGATGCAATAGCGAAGGTAGCCTGGACAATCATTTGGTAATGTTGGTCGAAGGTCATGGTCTATGATTTTGGCACGAAGTGTAGCCCTTGGTTCACTTGCAAATGGTGGTTCACCATTAAGAATCTCTGAACATACCATAGCAAAACTCCAAACATCAGCTTTTGGAGGGAATTTTGGACTTTTTTCTCCATGCACCACTGATTGGCCAAAATTAACTTCAGGTGCAGCATATGCAGGTGTGCCTTTGCGTGGAGTTTGTGTTGAGGGGGTTTCAGTCATGTTGTAAGTTTTGGCAGTCCCAAAGTCTGCTAACTTCACATGCAAATAATTTTCAAAAACTTCCATATTGGGTTGTACAAGAATGTTTGAGGTTTTGAGATCCCTATGAACAATCCTCCTACGATGAAGGTATCTCATGGCATTTGCAACTTGTAGCATTATGTCAATTGCCACATGCAATTTGAATGGTGTGTAAGATCCTCCTTGAAATTGATTTTCGATGTGGGTGCAAAGGTCTTTAGGCATCCATTCCATCATGATGTAGGATTTCTTGTCATCCTTCCAATACCAAAAAAATTGTGCAATGTGTGGATGATGGCAACTCCTCAAAAGGGTGACTTCTTTTTCTTCCATACTAGAATTAAAAGCATTGATGATTTTTAATGCACATTTTTTCTTCAACCATGTGACCTCGTTCACAACACCAAATCCACCCTCGCCCAATGTTGTAAGGGTAGTGTACTCTTTCAATTGAGTGTCTACTTCTTTAGTTACATCCACGGCATCTCCCATAATTCGAGCCAACAAATAGATAGAAAGAATTTGCTCCTTGTTGTAGGTGTTAATAGGTGATATGAAACTTGCACTGGCATGTTGTCCTTTCACATGTGTAAGCTTGGCAAGAAGATAGTCCT
Organism: Sphagnum tenellum; assembly: GCA_963921925.1. NCBI lineage: Eukaryota > Viridiplantae > Streptophyta > Sphagnopsida > Sphagnales > Sphagnaceae > Sphagnum > Sphagnum tenellum. The sequence goes on along the minus strand of OY998152.1, from coordinate 3,531,225 downwards.
CGTCATCTTTCGCTTGACCTTGCAAAGAACTATTTGCATCCAAGAACTTTTGAAGAAGTTTTTGTTGCTTGCTCAAAGCCTTTGTTGTGTTTTGAATAACTTTAGATTGCTCCATGTCAGCACTTGTCATTTTGAGAACTCTTGTCCACCATGAAAGACCAAGAAGAATCTCTATGACATCCTCTTCCACATTGGCTAGGGTTATTGCTCCATCGAGCCATGACAACTCTTTGCACAAACACTTTTGCACTAAAACCTCTGCATGTTTCACCACCATATGTATCTCTTGAAAAGCCCTCTTTGGATCAATTGTGATTGAGGTTGACATACTAACAAAGGCTTCTAAAGTAATCCTTGTTTTCAAAATCTTTTTCCCTAAATAGTTACAAAGTTGTTTGTTAAGTTGAATTTGGTCAACATCTACTACAATATTTTCAACTTTCTTCATAGTGACTAATATTGGCTCCAACTCTAAGTTTAACTCTTTGCCACTCAATTCCAAGTTTCCAAAAACCATAAACCTTATAAAACTCCAAATTTGGCCAAAATAAAAAGCCATGACTTGCTCCAACCAAGTCATTCCCAAGGTGGCTAACAAGTTCACGAACTGTATGAAAGGAATGCCAAGCATATAAATGATGTTTACGTAACCCACTTGTACCTACAAGCACCAAGATGTTATGTATGTTTTAGAGCCACAACCATGTTACAAACATGTAATGGCATATACCATTAATCTATGTATGTAGATATTATGTAAGGAAACTCACAAATCAAAGAAAACAATAAATGCACATTATAATCCTTATGATTCTACATCAAAAGAGGGGCAATGCCTTCTTACATAATTTAAGCAAATTAAATTTGGTTTTTCAGTCTTGCAGTGATTTTGCTTCTTAGTACTCCATAGACTTTCTCAAGATCTACACATAATGTCCAACAACTTGTAGATTAGATTTTTCTTGATGATTAATGCACACATAAGGCTCGAGGTGACATTATTTCTTTTTTTCACCACATTATATGACATAGTCTTCTAGTAATATCAAACATTCATAATAGTGATCAAAATCTCTATTGAACATTACTTTTTTTCTTTAATTGGTGAATATGCTACCATAGACCTTAATATCATGGGATGGTCTCGTTGTTGCTTATTCTAATAGGTGTGTCACCAAGCCCACCTTAATGGGCTCACTTGGCACCTTACCTAAGAGAACGGGCAAGGCTCGATCGCCATTCTGTAGTACATTCCTAACAAGTTCATGGATTCATAGAAAACGGTATATTCAGATTCATAGATACATCAAAGAGGGAAAATGAACTCCTCACTATGATCACTATATCAAAAGTGTAAAGCCCAAGGCAACAATTTCTACTGGAATAAGGGTTTTAAATATGCAAGGTGGAGTTTGGTAAAACATGTGGCTGAGGACTTTACCAAATGTAAAGATCAAGCTTGGATTCTTATACCGAGAAGGTATCATGAAAAAAAACGATGCAAGGCATTTCGGAAGATAGAATGTCCACGCCTGCAGAAGTTTTATTTTCTGGAATGTCCCCCACAGGTTTTTACACTCTACAAAGCATGCTCTAAAATACACTAGAAAAATCCAAGGAAGTCTTTTACTAAGCTGAGCAAAGTTCTAGCAAGTAGAAGGTACCTTTTTTCCTTAGGTCCCAGCTACAAACGTCGTCTTGCTTTGGTTTGTATTCACAAAGGAACCAGTCATGCAGTATCCTGAAGTCCTCCAAAGAGCAATAATAGACCAAAATTATTGAGCTCCCGAAATTTATTTTTGGGGTATGGCTGATTGCTGCCTGTCCCAGAAGTACCCCAAAGCCTATCAGCTGGACACTGGGTTGTCTGCACGCAGCTCGGCTGCTGCACAGAGAAACAGATGGGTTGTGGGGGTGAGAGTAAAGAGAGGAGAAGAAAGGTCAACACTATAGAAGGAGCACCTTCTGAGTGCTAGTGCACAGAGAGAGAGAATAGAACGGTTGCGGGGGTGAGAGTAGAGAGAGGAGAAGAAATGTCAACACTAAAGGAGCACCTTCTGCAGAGAGAGAGAATGAGAAAATAAAAAAAGAGCCTGGGGATAAGAAGGCAGCAACCCAAGTAAATTCAATGAACTCTAGTTCTCCCTAAAAGACGGAAAGCAAACCTTAAGTACTGGAGCCTTCAATCCAAAACCAGTAAAGAAATCCGCATTCAATAAAATTAGTACCTGGTAACATAAATAGACAACCAGACAGGAGCTCCCGTCGATCACACCACTGATCTCTTCTCTAGCATCACTCTTGTAGGTTAGAGTTTAAACCACCACCAGCTCCATCGTAATCCACACTCGACAACTTGCGAAAAAGCGTTGAATTGAAGCTGAGCTGCATTGAATGCGCGTTGCACTGGAAGCGGACCGGGCGGACATGAAAGACCACTTACCATTCATCCGCCATCGTGCACTGGTGGTTGCTGGTTCACTATGGCCACTTCTCACATCCCAGTTTTAGTTAATTATTACTTTTTTCCAACCCCACCCAAAAAACTAAAGCTGAGACTGTTTATAGGTAGAACCTGGATCAATCAAACCATCTAGCCAATCAGAAACAGAGAGCAGTAAAAAAACACTATTTGAGTCGACTTGTTAGACCTTTCTAAGCTTCCTACATGGCTCTGAAAGCAATCTTCTGGTGATCCACTGGATGTACTTCTTTGAAGATTTCCGTGAAGGATATGGAATACAAAAAAGTCTTGAAGATTTCCGTGAAGGATATGGAATACCAAAAAAGTCTTGAAGATTTCCGTGAAGGATATGGAATACCAAAAAAGTCTTGAAGATTTCCGTGAAGGATATGGAATACCAAAAAAGTCTTGAAGATTTCTGTGAAGGATATGGAATACCAAAAAAGTCTTGAAGATTTCTGTGAAGGATACAGAATACCAAAAAAGTCTTGAAGATTTCTGTGAAGGATATGGAATACCAAAAAAGTCTTGAAGATTTCTGTGAAGGATACAGAATACCAAAAAAGTCTTGAAGATTTCTGTGAAGGATATGGAATACCAAAAAAGTCTTGAAGATTTCTGTGAAGGATACAGAATACCAAAAAAGTCTTGAAGATTTCTGTGAAGGATACAAGTCTTGAAGATTTCCGTGAAGGATACAGAATACCAAAAAAGTCTTGAAGATTTCCGTGAAGGATACAGAATACCAAAAAAGTCTTGAAGATTTCCGTGAAGGATACGGAATACCAAAAAAGTCTTGAATATTTCAGTGAAAGATATGGAATACCAAAAAAGTATTACTGGTTTTAACCCTAGGAGCTTGCCCTAATTTTTTTTTGAATATTTAATTTTGGTTTTTTCTTTGGGTTTTTTTTTTGACAAAATTTGTTCAATATTGAATAACTCTTGTTTTGTAGGTCTAAACACTACCAAACCACCTTGGTGTACCCATCCCTTACTCATCAAGGGTTTTCAAACCATACCAAGAGCACAATGGGGGTGTCGTTGTGGTTTGGGAGATCTCAAACACAATGAACAAACAACCATCCTTAATAGATACATATTTGAGAGGGGATAATCACATACTTTGGGTGCAAGGTCACTAGATCACATAGAGGAAGATTGATTTCATTATGCACTTGTCATGTGATATTAGATCCATGCCCAACACTATTAAAAACTAACAAAATACACATTACAAATCTTTAACCTTTAACAACTTTTGTCTAGAATCTATTGTAAAAAGCTAGTGAATTAGGGTCAATTTTTATCACAAAAATCCTTTGTATGTGTCAAAACCATATTTTTCGAGTAAGTTTTTTTTTCAGAAATTCACCCCAAAAAAATATTGTTAAATAAAAATTCTTGTGACTTTATGAAGTGTTACAAGTTATCTTTTGAAGAAAAGACTTTACTTATTAAGGACTTTGCATGCCAATTTTAACCCACAAAAAGAGGTAGCCCACCAAAATCATGGCCTTACTTTAACCACTTTCTTCAAGTGGACTATTTAGTAGTAGGCTAGACAAATTGTGTCCAAATTTACCAAATTCAGCCTCAAATGGGGTGAGTGGGGCCATTTTAGCCTGGGTCCCAATTTGTCTCCCTCGTTTTGTGCCTTGGGAAATGCACTTTGTAGCATTGGGAAAGGAGAGAGAATCTTCAATTCTTGTTCTTCTTGTCGTTCTTGGTTTTAACCTATTTAACCACTTTTGTCACAACTCAACTTAGTCCAAAAATGCCCTTGGGGAAAGACACTAGAACCTAAACTCCTACTTGGTCCTTGGTGTTCAAAAGTTGTGGGTGAAGAAGACACATTTGATTAGGCTAAGTAGAGTGTGAGATCATGGAGATCATGGTTGGTTTGCACCCATGAACAACTAAGATGCAAAAACACCCCTTACCAATTTTGTGAGCATTTGTGTGGCACCCTACTTGGGATGAGCATGGTTCTATCATCACAACATTTGAGTAAATGTGAACCCTACTTGGGATGAACATGGTTCTATCACCGCAACGTTTGAATAATGTGAAACCCTACTTGGGATGAGCATGGTTCGATTGCCACAACATTTGAATAATGTGAACCCTACTTGGGATGAGCATGGTTCTATTGCCACAACGTTTGAATAATGTGAACCCTACTTGGGATGAGCATGGTTCTATTGCCACATTGTTTGAATAATGTGAACCCTACTTTGGACAAGTGTGTAAACCCCACTCCGCCCTAAGATGACCCTTACAAGCAGGCCTAGGTATGGATGGGTCAAGCAAGGCATAATCCTACTTGGGACAAGCATGTAAACCCTATTCCACCCTAAGATGGCCCTTACAAGCAAGCCTAAGTAGGGATGGGCAAAGCAAGGTGTAATCCTAAGTAGGAGCCAAGCTCTCTAGTACATCAAATTTTTCTTGGGTGGCAGATTACGGCATTTTCTTGACCACATTATATGACATAATCTTATGGTGATGATCAACACACATGTAATAGGGACCAAACTGTGTGCTTTCGAAATCGTAGAATCTGCCACCCCAGACCTTAACGTCCTGGAATCGCCGCGCCCTCACCCATCATGCTGGGTGCATCACCAAGCTGGCTCACCGTAGGGGCTTTTGGCCCATTCTGTGATGCATAATAGACAAGTTGCTGGAACAACCCAAGGGTCAACCTGTGGTTAGTTATGTACTAAATAAACATTCATATGCCTAGCTAGTACCCCCATCAAGTGCCTTACCCTATCTATATACCTACCTACATTTGTAACCACTTACTTACATTACCTACCTGCAAAGCTATGAAGAAAAAAAATTCCAAAAAAATAAGCAGAATTATTCAAAATTATACTAGAAAAAAATTCCCAAGAAATCCCTATTTATTTATTTATTTATTTATTTTTGAAGAAAAAAATTCAGAATTTTTAAAATAAAAAAATCAGTGCTAAATGATGATGCTAGATCCGATTTTATTTTACTTTTAAAAAGAAAAAACACTGGTGAAAATGTGTAGTACCTATTACTAGTGCAAATGTGCTAAATGCCCCTGACAAAATAACCTCCATTACCTGTTCATCCCACCAGTGGTAGCATACCCAGGAAATTGGATGAAACCCTAGTTGCCAGTTCTCCCCCATTCATCTTAGACTTGAGTAATGAATCTTCCAAACAAGTAGGTAGTTTCTGACCACCCTCTAAGCAGCCTGCGCAAGCGGTGCTTATTTTCTTGCCGGCAATGAATGACTTGGGTAGCTGAGCGACAGGGCTGACGCGCATGGTCAGACCTTGTCTTCAGCTGCTAACCCACGGGTTTGTTTTTCTTTGTTTTTTTGGGTACATGGCATTGAAGATAGTACCATGGGTTAACAGTGCCCCGCCTGTGCCCCGCCTTTTTTTTTTTGGGGTTCATTGCATTGAAGATATGGACAATTCTTATTTGGAATTCTTGTATACTATTTGGTTATTTACTTAGGTTACTTATTTTCTTTCTATTAATTAGTTGTGGGGTGCCTCACAAGTCCGACTTTTTTTTCTTTTTTTTTGGTAATGAGCTAATATGATTGGCTTATTGCAAAAAAACAAAAACATTGAAACTATGGAGGCTCCCCCAAAAAATAGAAGATTCTATGGAAAGATGGAGTGCCTCCTCCTTTGGCCCAGCTATATAGGTGAGAAGGGAAGAACTTTGGGCAAAACATATAGGATTAAAAGCAAGGCTCTATTGGGAACCTAGGGAATATATTGAGAACCTGATGGGAATTCATTGAGAACTTGAAGGGAACATGTTGAGAACAAAGGAAAAAAAAAACAAGGCACTTGAGTGCATGCTGAGCCTTTCCATTGGGTTTTGGGGTTTTGGGGTACATTGCATTGAAGACATGGACAATAATTCTTTACCAGGTCAACATTGCCACTTTCTTATTTTTGGGTTTGAGATAAACGCTCGAGCGAATGTAGAAGAGGACCCATGCATGAAAATTCTTTTGAAGGAGACGAAGAGTTGGGATATGATTGTGCCATTTTGAAAATATGCAAACTACTCTAAGAATACAGGCTACACTCTCGCTCCACATTCGTTTTTTTTTTCCTAGAATTTTTTTGTTATTTTTCGTCAAAGAAAATGAGAAAATATTGGGTTTTTTTTTCCAGTTTTAAATTCAACTAATTTTGCTATCCTTTGTGAAAATTTTCCAAAATTTTGATAGCACAAAAATAATTTTTAATTTTAAAATTTAAAAAAATAATAAATAAAAACATTGCTCCACCTCATGTGGGCTCGTATTTCAAGAATGCCCCAATCTGAGCGTGTTACCATGCACAAAATGTGCACTTGACTCCCATTTAGGTCATATTAAGGTGCATTCACATGTGGTGTTAAGGACTCTAGTATTTTAAGTCCCCTAACTCCAAGCTAGCCCTTTAGGACCTAAACCTATTTACCAGGAAGATTTTTTTTATATTAAGTTAACATTCACTGAATATTGTTAAACAATCACCCATTTAACATTGGGTGCCACCTAGGATGCCACCTAGGATGCCACCTAGATTTTCACTTAACACTGACTTAACATTAAGTGTGAATGCACCTTGAGGCATTCTCCATTTACACTGCCACAAAAGTGTGGAGGGTTTTTATGTGATATTAGTTGTGAGTGACTTGTGGACTGAGGACTCCTGAGAGTGGGACACCTAACTAAACCTGGCAACCAAAAGCCTCAACCCTAGAGGGTAGGTTAGGTTCAAGTGTAGCCAACCTCTTGGCTTATAATAACAAGGGGTATGTCAATTACATTGTGGCCTTGCCATTTACATTAAAAAGTAGAATTATGGGAAAATTCAAATATGAAAATAGACAAAAGAAGAAATATGGAAATTCAAATATTTCATCATGCAAAAATATAATCTTCGCAAAATCCTCTAAAACAAACCAAAATTCTTCAAGAGATTATAAATCTATAACTAATCTCAAGTTTCAACACAAGCCAAAATATAATCTTTCAAAAATCCTCATATAAAAATACACCTATTGTTACCTAGGGGCCAAAACCCCTTAAGCTACAAATACTCTATAATGAATCTAAACAACAATATCATCGCCTTGCTAGGCAAAGACCAAAAAACTCCTCCTGACAACAAATCTGAACTAGTCGTGCTTTGAGTGTATGCTATCCAAAGGAGGGCTATACAAAACAAAAGAAAGAAGACAAAGTCTTGGTGAAGCACACATGTAGGTGCCAAACAAATGTAGTATGGAAGCTACTTCTTGTATGGGTTTAAAGGGACTTCCTTTTCTCTTGTGTTATAACTTGAACTCACAACTTGTCAATGCATTTCAATATTGTAACATTTTGTGTGGAACCCACTAGCCTAGTAGTTAGTTGTAGGGAGTTTCAACTTTGTATAGATTGTGTTGAAAATGTAGACTAGGGTTGTTTTCAACATTGTTGAAAGATAGACTAGTGCATGGATATAGAAAGTAACTAGGAGTGATGAAAATTCAGGTTGTTATTGAAATAGAAGCTAGTTTAATTTATAATTAACAACTATAATGATCATATCCCAGGTGAACAATAGCTCCACCCTTAACACTCCCATGAGACCAATTTGTTTTGCAATTGCCTTTACAATTGTTGTTAGCACTTTCATTAGCTAAACTCCATAAGTTGGGGAATAATGTTCACATGTTCAAAGCTTTTTGTACACCTTTCAAGCTTAATTTCATATACTTTATGACAAGGTGAGTTTCGTCATTAAATCGTTTTTAAAATAATGAAATGATTTTTCTGTGAAAACGAAGTTGAGGTGTTGAAAACCATCATAATTATTGCAAGCTAAGATCGAAATAATTTCACTCCTATGAAAATGTCATAGTAGATCATGAAATAATAATTATTATGTATTTATAAAGAAATTGAGATATATATATTCGTTTTGTCCATGTGAAAACTAACCCTAAGCTTTAAATAACTAGTGCAAGTACAATTGCTTGTGCTATCACTAGATGAATATTTATTTCTCTAAATTATAATTTTTTAAGTTGGTTGGTTGGTTGCAATGGAATCAACCAACCAGGTGAAAAAACTACAACATGGTGGGTCAAAGTATATGTAAAGGTTTTTTACTACTAAAACCCCTTTGTCAATATGACCATAGAGTTGAGTACTTGGGTTTATTGTGTTGTGTTTCTTCCAACAAGAAGGGGATGACTAGATTTAATTTTGCATATATACATATGAGTAACTTTTTAGTATTATGTTTTTAATAAAATTTCATGCCTATCTGCTATCATTTTAGTCATTAATGAAATACATGAAATGGATGTATGATGATGATTATTTCCATCCAAGAAGCAATATGATTATGAAAAAATAGGGCCAATGAGAACTGACGGTGATACCTAGAGCTACGACTTTTGGAAACCATTGGCCAATGATATATATATATATATACCATGCCCTTACCCATTATCCATCTGGTCTGGTTTAAAGAGAAGAACTATAAATTTTAGGTGCCAATAATAATAACCTAACAACCTATTTAAGTCAATTTTTTAGGCAATCAACTTCACACAATTTGTTACATCAAAAACCTACCTTTTTATTCTTTTTCTTTTCTTTTTTTGTTTTCATCTGTTTGGCAATGTGACCATTTAGGGTTTAGATTTTTTTTGTAACACTTGTTGATGTTTAAGTGGGCAAGGAAGTGACATTAGGGTTTTTAAATTTTCATTTTGGTGAAAATAACATATTAAAAAAATTCCTTTGGGGAAGTTGATGGACAAATTTTTTTGGGTTTCTTTTTGACATAATTAAAAAATTAAACCCAAGTTTGCATATGTTGTATATTGAGAAAAAGAATCACCGTTAGATTTTGACACAATTTTGGGTTTTGGGTCAATTTTCCTAAGTTTGAACTAGTGTGTGTTATTTTTAATCTTTAGAAAAAAAAAAAAAAGATGTAGCCAAATTATTGGTCATCGACATGAATATTTAGCGAAATTTTTCTATAGACCATATATGAAAGTTAAAAGACAATAAAAATCTTTAAAATTTTGGCTACATGTTAGAACCTATTGAAAAAAATTAACAATTGTTTTTGGGGGGAAATATGGCAAGTTGGGATTCCCCCCCCCCCCCCCCCCCCCCAAGCAAAAATCATTTCTATGTGTCAAAATCATATTTTTCACGTAAAAAAGTGAAAATTTGTGCCAAAACAAATTGGAATGATGGACAACTTTCATAAACTTGTTGATTAATGCTATATATATATATGAGATGATTGTTAATGATATTATATATATAAAAGTGAGAAAAAAAAATTACATTAAACTTTGTAAATTATGACTCACTCTAACCCCCACTTATTGATATTAACATATAATTTGGTGTCTACTCACGTATAGAAGGTGTGCAAGAATAACCCTACATATAAAAATGAAGGATGGGAACCTATCCATCAAAAGTACCAAGCAAATGAAAACACAAGTAAACATAACCCAAAGAAAAAACAAAACCGAACAATCAACAAAAAATAAAGAAACAATCTTATGCAAATAGGACCCATGGCTACAAAATGCCAATTAACGATAACAAAGAAGACCTAAAACAAGAAAGTTGTCGTCTACCACAAATCAACTAGTGATAGAAATGCACTAGCTATGATGTGTGGAAGAAATGAGGAACCCCAACCAAATGTAGTAGCTCATTGAAGAATTGTTATGGTTTACACATGCTGCAACGCTATGGACACACGTTGTTAATAATGAAAAACAAACATTGAAAGGACTAAAGAAAACCGATGATGACGTGCAATGGTGGTTTGTGCACAAGCGTTCAAAAATGAATCAAAACAAGAATGAAAACACCCATACATTTCAATAGGAAAAGGAATGAAGTCATCACTTAATGCTCATTTAACGTAAGATTGTGTTTTTTCCTAAGCAACCATCATTGCTATGTGTGTTGTTGTCATTGATGTTTGCTACACCATATTTATGTGAGTTTGATCAACAATAACAATGTCCATCAAAGTTTGGAAGTTATCTTTGGTGGTAAATATATCCACTCTTCATTGGGTGTGGCAAGGGAAAAGGTGGAAGACCTCCCTTTAAACATGTGCTCCACTCTCCAAAAAAATAGATATGACAAATATCCCAAAGTGTGTTGTGGGTTGTTGTACATTCATTCCTGTAGGGGCACCAAAACAAATGGGTATTTAAATCATCAATGGTATGACCACTATGACAATGTGAAAGGTGGGCAACTATAAAATGTGGCAAACCAAAATGGGTATGTAGTGTTGTAAAAAAGTGGGTTAATGATGAACGAAATGATGGTGTGGTAGGTGGGCAACTATAAAATGTGGCAAACCAAAATGGTTATGTAGTGTTGTAAAAAAGTGGGTTAATGATAAACGAAATGATGGTGTGGTAAGATGAGCTAATAACGAAGCACTTGCCCTTAGACCTACACATGAGCATAGATGTGTTCACATGACATCCAAAATAACACCTACTAAAAGTAAAACAAACTTCTCTATTCATGTAAACAATCTGCCAAAAAAGTTTGCAATTGGTGATGAAATTGTACCACTAAGCTTTCAAAGGGTGGGACTTGAGAATGAACAACTTGGGGTAACATGGTTTGGACATCTTATAGTGCCATCTCGAATGGGGAAGTGTTAGTTTCAACATGTATTACTACATTTTAAAAGAATAACATGATCATCTTGCTAGAAACAAATCACAAATGTAGGAACAATCAATGCCCAACACCTTAAGAATGTGGGGTCAATAATCCAAACCATAAAAAGTAGGTCAAGCTCACCCAAAGAAATAAGAATAATTGTTGCAACCCTAGTATTGGGCTTGTGACCAAGGCAAGGGCTTGCAAGGTTGCGGGCCAAAAAGGAAGCCCAAGAATGAATGAAAGTGTGAGGGAATGAACCTTCACACTCCCAAGGGAGCTTCCACCTTGGGAGTTTGAATCCTGATGGACTCTTGAATGTCAGAAAACAATTGCAAGGATTAAAACCCAATGGATCTAAGAGTTCTTTATACCATTGGAAAGCTATTGAAATGTAGATGTCTAAAATGAGCTTGCATGACCCATTTGAACATCTGTAACACAAGTTATGGCCAAAAGAAAGGTCGGGAGGGAGTCAAATTGGCAATTTGATTTTCGACCATTACAAGTCAAGAATTGACCCGATTTCCTTATGTATATGTGGCATGCAACATACCATTGAAAAGCTCTTGATGAGGGCTACAACTTTGCTTTAAAGCTCATCTCAATCAGAAGTTTACACGCAAAGTTATGGGATTTCAAAATCAAAAGAGTTTCGGGACAAAATGCCATTGGATATGGGCCTTGTGGAGAGGCACATAATATACTATAAGGGGGAAGGTGGTGGCTTCCCCCAATTTTGGGCCGTGGTGATTCTTGTGAATCTGAGTTTGCCCATGGTTCATCCTAACACCAAAAATGCTCCAATTATGCATTAACCACCTTCTGTTGGTTTTGTGTAGGTCCATGTGAGTAGTTGATGCTTATCATTATTCTTAGTCCCATCCCGTAGCTCCAACACGCCCTTTTACCCTTCCAAAGTGTTACAAGCCAAGAAGCATGCCCCAACTCCTTACTTTTCCATTGTTTTCAGTTTGGATTCACATTTGAATCCCTGAAGGAATTTGGGAGCATGTTAATAATGGCCTAACGATAAGCTAGGTGACCAATAGAACCACCAAAAGATCCCACGCCAAATAACTTTTCCAACGTAATTGTGGTATGAGTGTCAAACTCAACATAATGTTACAAAATATGTCAAAATGGGAACATTATACAAAACAAGTAGCTCGAGTGTTGGGCATAGCACAATGAAAAAATTGCAAAAGTTTTTTGAAGATTTACAAACATAAAGAAACCAGATCTTGGGACAAGATCCTCACAAAAACCTTCAACAAATGATGTGAATTCCACTAGTGCACCCAAAATACAAAAACCCAAATCGAAAATAAGAAAGCCAAGAGGAAATGATATGAAGTGGTTCAACCCATGTGAAGACCAAAATACACATTTTGATGGTAACACTAAAAGCCCTAATGTTGATAATTCTTTCTACAATCGTAAAAACATAGGAACCACATTTAATGCGAGACCTATATCCGTATCATTCGCCAAGGAAAGAGAAAACACAAATAGAGTGAGTTGTTATTGTAAGGCGAAAAGTGCAAAGGTGAACTAAAACAAACAATGTTTTTCTCAATGGGTCCCCTTGTGTTGTACCTAACTTTGACAAAATGATTATGACATCCCCATGTCGAGAAATTTATGAAAAATAAAATGAGGAAGGGCATGCATAAAATTGTCAAACAAATGGGAAAAGTTGGTTGAAAAAACTGAACGAAAATCATAACTCCTGAAAAATGGCTAACTATGACATCAAATTGAAAGCATTACGAACATCCACTTGTAGCACTACCCAATGTGGGTGCAAATCTAACATTGCTTGAACATCATGAACCATTATCTCACACCCACCATAAATCGCTACACCAAATTGATGAAGATTAAAATGGTTTGCGAGAACATCCCTAAATTGAATAGCCAAAATGTGGGCAACTAAATGATAGGTCACCACATTGATCATGATAAGACATATGCCTCCAGATTGCTTCTCCAACACTAAGAATCAAGATACAAAAAGTAAACATGATATTGAAAATGAAACACGATCTCAAGCAATGTGCCCACATATTTTGAAAAAGAAGTCAAAGCCACTCGGAGAATCATTTAGAACAAAACATTCCTGTAGAAACTCATACACCATACCCAAGGGACCACCGAAAAAATAGAACCATACCAAGAATAGTAATGAGAGGTGAGTATGATCACCCCATGAAAATTTCATTTATTTTAATCACATTTCAAAAGTCTTCATGTTGATGGATAAAAACTTCAAGTTCTGACTTTTTATTCTTGATCCATGAAAGTCACAATGAAGTAATGAAAACACAACCCACAAACTAGTAGGGGCCAAAGTCTCTTGAATCTAGCTCCTCTAAAATGAATCTCAACATTGTATGAACCCTTCCTTGTCTAGCAAGGCACGGCAAGTAAAGCTCAATTCTACCTCACCAAAAAGCATATCCTTGCAGCTAGGGTACTCTATAATGAATCTCAAACACCATATCACTCATAGTCTACTACGCACGGCCAATAAAGTTGGATTCCCCTTCACTCATAAGGCATAATAACAAGTCCACATCAGGAGTTTCTTTTAAAAGGATTTTGTGATGTAGCCAAAGTGGTGATCATCCCCAAGATAATTTAGCCAAATCTAGCTATAAATAAACCAGAAATAAAGTACAAATCTTTAATCATCCTTCTATGTGTTTTGCTACACAAACTAAATCTACTAAATCTGACCAAAGAAATTCAATATATATTTTTCCTTGCTTATGGCGACTGACTGAATACCTCCAAAATCAAATTTTTTTTCCAATGTTTTATTTTTTATTTCGCCTTTTGGCGAAGTTCCGCCAGTAATTTTCTTTCTTGAAAAAAAACGCTGATTCAACTTTCCCCCTGTTCAAAAAGTCTACTGTTGTTTCCCCCCTTGTTTTGGTCCCTGTTTTGGTCCCTGCTTTGGTCCCCTCCTCCCTCGCAGCAGCGCGTCACTTGAAGATTGTTTGTTTGCTTGCTTGTTTGTTTGCTTGCTTGCGTGCTTTGCTTTGCTTTGCTGCTGCTCCTATTGCTGTTTCTGTTGTTTTTTTTTTCCTCCTCAAAGGGTCTAGGTTTAGAGTTTTGGGTTTGAGCTGCCCGGTCTAATCTCTGGTACATTGTGCACCAACTGTGGCATTTTTTGTTTATTTATCAAGTCGGCGAGGAGGTTTGCAGTGGCGAGTCTTGGAAAGCATGTGGAGCTTGGATGGGAGAGCTGGAGCGTCTAAACTGGTGTTAGGCATCAGCTTTGTCTTCTTCATTATCGCTTTTGGCCTTGCCATTGGTGCTGAGTCTCAACGAAGCCAGGTTTTGCTGCTTATCATCATCTTTTCCCTTCTTCCTCCGCCTCTCTTTTTTTCTTTGCTTTCTTTCTTGTGTGTGTACGTGTGTCTCTGTCTCTCTCTGTCTCTCTCTGTGTCTGCGTGTTTAGGTTTTAGGGTTCAGGGTCTCTCTATCTGTATCTTCTCCTTCTCATTCCTTGATTTCTAGGCTGTCTGTTTGTGGTCTTCAAGGCAGATGCATGCATGCATGCATACATACATGTCGGTAGACAGACAAACAGACAGAGAGCAAACAAAGAAAATTGCTTGCCGTTGTCTTTTGTGGAATTGTGACATTGGTAGCACAACCCTAATTTTTCAAGCACCCTTGATGCTCTTGTCTTGGCTTTCTGCAGAGACAGAAACATTTCAAGATCTGGACTAGGGTTATTGCTATTTTTTTATTTCTTTTAAATCTGCAGACATTGTTGACAAAAGGAGACTATCTATCATTTAGCTCCATGGCAGAAATGTGGCAGCTTAACCCAATTTTGTCATTGGTGAAATTGGCTGTGATGGGCACGAATTGTTCCTGTTCATGTCCCATGCTTGATAGTAATAGTTTCTTCCTGCCTGCGAAACCTTCAAGAGATTGGAAAGTTCAACGAGGAATGCAAATGTGCTTGCTACTGTGATGAAGTTCCCTTGGGACAGTAAGACAGAAACAACTGATGATGGTTATGGTGCAATGGCTTTTATCTGGCAGGCTACACAAACAACAGATGCAGCTGGATATTTGATTTGTATATACAGCGCCACCACAGCAACTGGACTTGCTGTAGGTGCACTTGTCTGTTTGCTGGTTGCCCAACTGTTCATTACAATTGTCACACGATGTCTGTGCTGTGGGGTTGCTTACAGTCATGGTGCTGCTCATAGATGGGCTGAAGTTGCGTTCATAACGTCATGGTAATCAATCCTTTAAAACTCTGTCTTCTTAATTGTCTCATGGATTACAGTTTTGAATAAAGGACACAATTTGGGTGCATCTGCTAATAATAATGAATGTATTGCTTTTTGCAGGTTGGTTTTCATTATGGCGTTTGTTGTTCTACTTGGAGGTGCAACTACAAAAAAAATACATACACAAGGGTATTACAATAGCAATGTGACATGTCAGCAAGAAATGAAAAGCTTGTTTATTGCAGGAGCCTTCTTGACCTTCATTACAATGGTGTTGAGTGAGCTTTCCTATATTCTTATATCCAAGGCTTCTTCTTCTGCTGCACCGTATGGTGCTCCTCCTCCCCCTATAGGATTGGCTACTTATGCTTGAACCGGATATCATCCGAAAACTGAACAAGGGTTCCGGTGTCTTCTCACTCTCCTCTAACTAAAGTTCCTCTTTCTACCTCTGATGACACAACCTACTTGTATTCTATTTCAAATTTTGATCCACACTGTATTCTTTTGTGGATGCAAAGACATTTGGTCTAAAATGGTTCATCAAATTGTGAGGTGGAGGGGTTTAAAGTCTCTGGGATAGTTGCCCATATGCTTGCTCTGGACATTTTAGCGGTGAGCTTGAAATGCCAGTGATGGATGCAGCCTGTGGGACAATGCCAGATTGATGAGTGCTCTGCCCCTTTCAGAGTTGAATCCCATGTTGCTTTGGGGGGCTGGGGTAGGGATTTTAGTGGGACTGGCTGACAGTCAAACAATTATTCCCTTGCACTTTTTATGACAATGTAAATTTGTAGTGAATCCTGGGGAGTGACGAGACATGGTTGAAATTGGTCATGAATTTTTGGAATGTAGGGTTTTAGGGCCTGATCAAACCAGCAGCTACCAGTGCCACTGGAAGCCTATTGTGGCTAAACCCCATGTGAGTTGACATTCTGTTTCACCTTGGTAGCCTATCTTGTGAAGGGCAGATCCTGTACATAAGTGGGTAGGTAGGATAGTAGGTGTTTACTAGGTAAGGAGATGCATGTTGATAAGTCAGTACACAGGTAAGGGCTAGCGGGCTGTTAATAGGTAGGTATTAGATAGAAACTGAGCTAACAGCCATGTTTAGCTAAGGAACTAGAACCCAATGGAGTTTTTAAGTGTTTCCTATACACCCACCATCCATTCCTCATGGTGTGCAGACAGCTGTTGGTTCACTCTGGCTGGGGTGTAGGCAACTTAAGGGCCAATTTCATGCTGTCACAGGGTTGAGCAAAGCTACTGAACTCGCAACAAGTTGTATTGTAGCTATATTTTCTCTGCACTTTCCGCATTTTTGGATTACATATGAGTTGTGGGTAGGAAATGCCCAGTTATTCTAGTTGTAGCAAAATTTAAGTGTCAAGGGGGAGTACACATATGTTTCTCACTTCTCATGTGTTCTAATTTAAAGTGATGTGGACAATCTCCTCAAATGCTGACAAGTAGTGAAGTGGATGGGCCATAAAGAAAGAGAGCATCTTGGCTTCAGAGTATAGCATAAAGTTACTGAGGACAATCTTCTCACTCCTTTTTCTGAAAAATGGGCATGACGAAGTCAATCTATTTTTCAAGCACACCAAGTTTCTGCACTCAAGTTCATAAAATCAAATCTCACTTTGGTCAGTCAGTCTTTCCCAAATCATTCATGGACACATTCATGTCAAAAACTGCTTGTTCAATGGTTTGAATGGCACAAAGAAGAAATCATTCTCGAACAATCCCTTATGACAAGTGCATGAACAACAGAGAAGCATTTAGAATATGATTGTGCAAGAAAGAATTGCATGTTGTCAGAAACTAACATAACCTCAGAGCTGCTCAACATGCAGGGCTCTACAAACATCACAGCTGAAACCCCCTCCTATAGACACTGGATTGAATTTATTGATATGGTCTGATCTGACACAATGTGTTAACATAACAATCAGATTTGTAATGAGAATTGTGTGATAAGCTTCAAGGATGAAGAAATACTAATTCCCCAAATCTCTTTTGTGCTACAAATTGGCAAAATCTCAATCATCCACTCCTCAATGCTCAGAGTTACTTTGAATTACACTAGTTTACGGTTGCATCGTTGTTGTGTTCAACTCATTTCATATTCCCATTTGGTCCATTTAATGATTTAGATCCCATTTGGATGCTTTGGGTCCTTGTTCATGCTCATGTTTTCATGTATGGTTGAAAAAATTGTGCTTCAATTAAATTTTGCTATAATTTTCATTAATGTCATGCAGACTGGGCAATTCTTTTTGTGGTGATAGATTTTGTGCTCATAACACTAATTAGTTTCAAAACAGATCTAATTATTTATAATTCCATCATTATTAGTTGTTATTAAAGTCAGTAGTTGAAGCAATATAAACCATAATTCATTAAGTGCATCATGTACACATTATGTGCAATTTCATCATTTCAGGTGATGCTTGCAATAGTGTGTTCTTATGCATGAATTCAGTGTTTTTTTTTCTTTAAAATTTGTGAGGTGTGTGCGTGGGTTGGGAATCATCCCCAATAGGATTTAGCCAAATTTGGCTAAAGTTCAGAGACGAAGTAGAAAATTTTAGGATTTATACTATATTTTTGGCGAAATGTTGGAAGCTGTTGTCTAAAATGGCAAGTTCAGACTCTTTTTCCTCATATTGTGACAACTTTAAGCCCATTTTTTCCAAAAATTTCTTTGAATCATTTGCACCATCCAAATTTTTCTTTTTTTGGGGGTTGCAATGGTTTTTTTTTAAAATGCAAAACTTTTGCCAATAAAAAACCATGCAGAAATTGTGTGTCAATGACACTCACACATATAATTACAATTTTCTTTTAAACGTTTTTTTTGGGGGAAATTTGAACTTCAAATACCAAAGCTTTTTACAGAAAAGCTTTACTCCCCATCAAGGCTTAATGAGATCTTTTCAATAAATTTTGAAAAAAAGAAAAAAACAAAAATCATTGAAGATGTTTCAACTTCATATTTGCCAATTTGTGTATCTATGATTTCAAAAGACAAAATTTTCTGTTGACATAAGTGAAATAATGTGTGGAATTTCCTGTTGACAATAATGAAATAAAAATGCTAGACGATGAAAGCTTATGAAGTATTTTAGCTTGATTTTCGAGATCAATTTCTCATCCAGATACTATTGTCCTAGTAGAATGGAATTTGTATACACATTGGAATTTCTATGTTCGAGTGTCTATTGCTATTTGATGAATGAACCCAAGGTCGTTGTAATGTATATAACTTTCATGATAATGTGTCTACTTATTATCGTTGACACCATGCGTTTGTGGCTCAAACCTAACTCCCAAAGTGATAAATAGGAATGCATTACAGATTCATTCAACTTGTGAGCTCCAAAATATTGACCTTAATGATCTAGCTTCAAAAACCAACTCGATTTAATTCCATAATCCCACACAATGTCCTAACAGAATCCACTCTCATGAGTATCAAGAAATCTCCATACTCGTGACTAATGAAACCATGACCAGGTGAAGAACATTATCTTCTTAAGTCGAACAAAAACTTCCAACCAACAAGGACTGCAGAACCAGGCAGAAGAAAAACACAGTCAGAACAAACTAGAGCGAAAAGCACAACAAGACTGGAATGTGATAACAGAACCAAGAAAATATCTCAAAGAGTCTCCGATGACAAACCCTGTTCTGAGCTTTAGGAACCCATCCAATGCTAGTAACCTGATATACTACACCACCTAATTGTCGCCACAGGGAATCCATGCACTCTATCTTTCGATCAGTATACAATTTACTCTGTTTCAATCCCTCAACCTTGTCATCTGCACGAGTTTAATGGATGATGACACAAACTCATGCAACAGTGCGACTCAATGAATTGAATTTCCATAACATTGCAGATATTCCCATGTGCTTGCTTGTTATCTCTCTGCTTTACAACAATTGGAAATGTACCAGAACCATTCTTGTGATCTTTACTGCTTCATGAGGAGTTCAATGACCATCATATCTACAGGAAGTCATCGACTGTCCTCAAGACAAACAATGAAGGAATCACCCAAAACAAATGATATATCCACACACACATAACAGCTCATAGGAGGGACCACTTACAACTTCAAAACAAAAGTCCAGAGCATTTAAAGTAATATGAGTTCATAGCTGCCAAGGTTTGAAGTTCCTATCTGGAGCAGCAGAGAATCAACAGGCTCGACAAATTTCTGGTGCAACCATAAGCCAGTTCAGGTAAAATACACGTGTCTCCTGCACAGAATCCTGCACCCATAATCAAATCTATAAATGAATAATTTGTCCAAAATACCAACATCAATGCGCCACCTCACAACCTAACATCCACAGGAAAATGAAGTGACCACACACAACCAGAGTGGGAGACCAATTCAACTTTATTCATTTTATTTATTTTTGACTCCCACATACGAATGTGCTCTGACAAAAACACATGTGAAATAAGGCAAACATCCATTTACAATTCCTGTAACTTGCCAATTCAAACCAACATTACTTTGGAGCAAACTTGCAAAGAACCAAAACTTCTTCATCTTCCTTCCAAAATTTGTTTCCTCAAATAGACTGTGCAGGATCCAACTTTGCCTATTTACTTGAAATTAGAACATACCAGTGAAGTGAAGAACTATTCGGTGAACAAGCTGTCAGTCTTCATATACCCTGCACTCATCAGTCTCCGGGTTATCAGCACAGTATGCTTCGAGTGGATCTTGAGATAGCTTTTTTCTGTCCCGGGCATGTGCTGCTTCTGCGGCCAGTTCCTCATACTCATCCCATGCAACCGCACAGGGTGCTGAAGTCTCATCTTCTTTGCAAGTTTCTTTTGCCTCTTCCAGGCTCTTGGCAACCTGCAGAAAATCATTAGAACGTCAGAACGATCGGTGCTGCGTCATGCATAACATATATTGTCTCCATGACTGATAACAAATTCCTCAGTTCTGGCAACGAGCAGGTACATGGGGGACCTAGAGACTGCCGCATAAAGGGATCATCAACAACAATGTCTTCGCTCTCTTCACTTCCGCACACGAGGAACGGCTATCAATTGTCGAAGACCTGTTAATCTAGCGAGTGATTGGAAGTCATCGGCAAAATTTCGGAGAGCTGAAGGTCCGGTTCTTTCGTGGTTCGGCTACAGAGCTTGGAGAGGAGCTCAAGATATTAGTATTGAGTCCGGCCAATTGCACAGATATTAGAGGGCGTGTTATGATGAAAGAAGCAGCGGCACGAGAATGAGTACATAGCATAGAACGAGTCCACACGCAGTCGCGCCTAAATCTAGTAGTACTCTGGCGTCGTTCGTTCTACTAGTCACGACCTTAGATGCATCAAAGGTCAATAAGGAGTCTCAGATGATCTCCGCTTTACCTTTGCGTCGATGTCATCCTGCGTTTCCACGCCGGAGCCTTGAGGCTTCGCCATGGCCACAACCGCCAGCGAGGTCCTCCGCCGCGCTCCAAAACGCTGAGGATGCACCATCCTCACGCACGAAACCGACGAAAACACTGCCGTCGGCCGTGTCATGACTGGCGCGGGCGCGAAAACTGCGACTGAAGATGAAGATGCCATGGCGAGCGAGGCCATAAGAAACGAGTTTTCCCCTGCAAAAGGCAAAAAAGAAAAGAAAAAACGCAAACAAACCAAAAACCAACCTGCGTGCAACAGCAACTGTAGGAGCAACTCCGAAGTAGAAAAAACGAAATCAAACAAGATTGCCAAGAGCACAGACGGTAACTAAATTGCAAAGAGGCACAATTTCTCTCTCTCTCGCTTGCACGCGACAACTTCCCCCCCACCCCTTTGCGCTCGCTACACAAGCTCGTTCGCTGAGAGCTTCTGGCGCCAGGCAGGGACGGGGGCATAGGGTAGGGCTGCCCGTGTCCTCAACGTTGTCTATCCACAGCTTTTGTGTGGATGGCCACTTCTGCTGGCCCAGCTGCCCGTAAAGTTCTGCCCGGGGTTGCAGCACAGATATTTCGTTCTTGCTGGGTGTGGCGCTCAGAGAGTGGCAGAGCATTCATGGCCCTGTATTTTCTTTTCTTTTTTCTTCTTTTTCTTTTTGCCCTTTTTCCCCGTTTGCACACACTTCTAGAAAGACAAAGAGAACCAGCCAATTAAAAGACGGATGGTAGGACTATGTGCAGTTAGTGGTTACCTACTATCTACTCTGGTTACCCATGTAGTTAGTTACCAATGCACCTTGGGGGGGGGGGGGGGGGTGTTTTAGGTACAATATGCCTTATCCTAAGGCATTGGTAATCATGGATGAATGTGGATCCTTTTTTTGTTGAAAGCCGATCCTACAAGGTGGTGTTGGTTATCATGGATGGAAGTGGATCCTCTAAGGCATTGGTTATCATGGATGAAAGCAAACCCTTGAGGTGCAAGGGTCTTTTTTGGTTTTGGAACTCCTGCATGCTTTTTCATTTTCACTCTCATTCTTTGACTTTGTGAAGTGCCCTTTGTGTCTCCGTGAGGTTGCTCTTTGTGTCTCCATGAGCATTGCATTCTCTCTTTGTTTTCATGAGGTTGTTCTTTGTGTGTGCATGAGCATTGCATTGTGTCATCAAGGGTTGTATGGTGTCAGAGTTTCAAGCTCTTCTTTGTTTTTCACTTTGCTTCTATACCTTCGTGAGTTTTATTTATGTTCGTGTTTTCATGAATGTTACATTGTGTATGCATTCAATCTTGTCAAGATCTTTGAATGCTACAATTCATCTTGGGATCTTTGGTGTTGAAGCTTCCTCAACTCATTCTTGTTATTCACTTTGCATCGGTTATATCTCATTAAACATTGCTTTTGGAGCTTCTACCTTTATTCTACTGAACAATTTTTCTATTGATGATTTTGTTTGCATCTCGATGTATTCTGCAACAACAATGCCCACCATGGCAACATCATTTTATTATGGTTGCTTATGGATTGCAATTCCTTGTGCAACTATTGTGTTTTGTTTCATGACTATTTGTAACAACTTTTTTTTTGCATGGTTTTTTTTGTTTTCGTTTTGTAATGTGTGTGTTTGTTATGTTGTTTGCAAGTGATTTGTGATTGCAACCACACAAACATCCCTAATCTACTTGTATTTATAATTTATTTTATTTTATTTTTGGCAAAATTGTTAATATTTTCTTTTAGTTTTGTGCAAGTGTGTTGTCTTTTGTTTTTCATGGCAAAAGTATTTGTGTAGTTGCAACCATGATTTTTCCTTTTGTGTAATGTAATTTTTCCTTTTTCCTTTTTATTTCAATTTGTGTCTAATGTGTATTATTTGTTGTTTAATTCGTGTATTTTTCATACAACATCTATTCCTAGTCCTCCTATTTTTTCATAATATTTTTTTTGTCCTATCAAAAATGTGTTATTACCTACGTTTAATCAAGTTTATCAAACCCTACAACACCACAACTTATCAATTTATTCATGTTGATATTCCTAGTTTTTCTACTTGTGGAAATTATTTAATATGGTCTAGTGGTGGGTTTGATATCTTCATTCATTGTGCTAGTGGTAATGAGTTATCTACTCAATTTTTTGATTTTTCAAATATCCTTTAATTGGATTCTTCTAAAGTAATGTTCAACAAACATGTGTTCAACTCGTATATTTCCCAAAACTTTGATGAATATAGCATCCTATTTTTTTGTTGAACCATATATTTGTGTTGTTATTTCTTGTGCACTTACTTCTAATTGTCCTTCGAACTTTATGTCTATTATTTTTTCTTCTACTTCTATTCCAATTTCTTTTGTGTCTAATTGTGATATGTCCATGGCTTATGGATATGAAAATACTTGTCATATTTATGGCTCTAAACATGTTAAGGATATTATTACATGTGATCATGTAATGGTTTCTGTTGCATTTTATTATTGTGATGGGACAAACCTTGATTAACAGAAGAGAAAATGAATACTTCACACCAAAACAACTAAAGAGCATGGTGTTATCCAAAGTATTTTAAACATGTTGAACTTTGGACATAAAATGCATTTGATGAATTGAGGGTCTTCCATGGTTTTGACACTTCAAAATCTATTGTTCATCTTTCAAAACATGAATCATCAATGAAAAACTTGGTGAATATGCTATCTTCTTTTGTTTTGCAAGTTGGAAAAAAAAACAATAATTTATATCCTCCAACGAAGTAAATAAATTTTCAACTTTTTTGTATTTTTTTCAATTTTTTTTTCTTTAAAAAAATTTAAACCCTAAACCTTATTTTCATCTATTTAATTTTTCAAGTTTTTTATAATAAAAATCTTTGCATTTTGTAATAGAAAATGTTGAAAGGTCCTCTACATTTAAATACTTTTCATTATATATTTTCAAGTTACTATGGACTAGATTATATTAAACATCCAACTTCCACTTTGGCACATTTATTTAAAACCGTAAACCTTATTTTTCTTGTCTCTGTTTTTATTAATTATTCATACCTTAGTCAAGTTTTTTTTCCTAACTATATTTTGTTACTAACATTTATTTGTTTTATTTTTGCAACATTCAATTTCATATTTGATGAATAGGATGATTGATATGATAATTGCAATAACAATGCATCGTGGAATGAAGATGGCTTGTGCTTGCAACTTTAAATCTTCGAACTTAAAGTTTAATCTAATTTCAATCCACCTGCATGGATGAATATGTCCATAGATGAATGATTTCATATGGACGAATTTCATTTATGATTTGGATAAAAATTACATATAATTGGATGAAATTCATCCATGATTAGAATATAAATAGATTCAAAATCATTTATATCCATCTTCATTTGTTATCCAAATATTAATATCTCAAACTTGAATGTCATTTAATGATGATGGGTAATGAAATTGTGATAATAAGGGAAAATATGATGATGGGACCTTAAAAATATATTATTTTTTGTTTAAAAAAATACTTTCATGAATAATGTTAAGCAATTCAAAAAATATTTTTTGGGAATGAATGTCCCCTCCTTACCCAATTGCTGTTAATAACATTATATATTTACTTTGTAAAATTTTGGGGTCCTTCAAAAATAAATAACTATTAAAAAAAACCCATTGTCATATATGATAATAGGTTGTTTGAAGAAAGCTAATTAAAATGCCTAAAACTGAAATTTATTTTATTTCAAAAACCCATAGCCACTAAGGACATTACGTAGTTTTAAAATATTTAAAACATTCAAAACACATTGTTGTCAACAACATTGATTAAATTTCAAGAAAATCATCGCACTTTATATGAAAAATGAAAAAAACACCCATTGTTGCCAATGATAGTTATAAATAGGTTTGAAAGAAGTTGTGGCACCTTTAGAGGAGGGGGAGGAAAAAACCCATTGTTGTCAATGACACTGGGTCAATTTGCCCAAAACAAAAAACAAAAAATATATTTGAAATTTAAAAAATAATGACCATGGGGTGGATGTTAATATATTAATTGTAATATAGTTAAAACATTTTGAAAATAATGGCATTTTAAACCATAGCCATGGAATACATCTATCATGAAATTACGTTATATTATTCAACAAACGTTATATCGTACATAATTATATTATGTGTCATGAAACTGTAGTCAATTAAAATTATGGTGGAAAAAAAATCCATATTAATTTAATGATAAAATTAAACATTCATCCATAATGAAAATGAATGTTTACATTCATCCCCATGTTTGTTTTTAGGTTTATTGGTACAACATTCATTTTTTGGTTAAATTCTTGAGTTTTATTTACATGTGTACAGGGAAAAAAACATTTTACCATCCTAAGTTCTAATTTTTAGGCTTAGGCTCTAGGCTCATGCGATAACTTGCTTCATTGTGGAATCAAGTAAAACACATGATGTTCCTTTCAACATTTTCATACATGCACATAATCACAATGTGAAGGTTGTTATTGATGAAACAACCCTTTGTTCCTCAACATCTAGTCTTGGGAAGTCAACTAAAAAATATGATGTTCAATATGCTGAAGAGGAACATTGAATATTAGCTTAAACAATCTATCAACCAACTAATCCATCTACTTTGAACTTGAAGTTTGGCTACTTTCTACACGCAAAACTTCTTCATCATGGGTTATAATAAACTCCATGGGGTGAATTTTGGTGAATTTACCTTATTGTCATTACCTATTACTATGGTGCTAAGATTTTGTCAAGGGGTCTCCACTTGAATTGAAGGATTGACATAATTCATTGCTTTGTAAATTGGAATAACCTATTATTGGTTGCCCAATTCCCAATGTCATCAAGACATACAAATAATTTGTTCATCATTATCCAACTATTTGGCCTATTGACAAAGTTGGGCCACATCCATTTTTTCTACGTCCTAAGTTTAAGTGGAGGTCGTCTAATGGATTATAGTTCATGTCCATTTCTATTAATTGGAATCAATTACATTACATTATTGATATATTGACTTTTGACTTCTTGGATTTAGGGGGAAACAGTCGTCCAATAAGATAGAATGTGGTGTTGGAATTATGCACATGGAAGAGGCACATGTACTTTGACAATATGGCATGGAAGTAATTGGGCATTGCAATCCCATCTTTTACAGAAAGTAAGTCTCCAAACTTTTTTTAAATTTCTAATTTTTTTTGTTTTAATGCGTTAATGTTCCATTTATTGATTGTTTTTCAAGAATAATCCTACTGATAATCATTTATGGGGTGTAGAGCTATGCAACATATCATTTCTAATGAAATTTAATGTGGTCAATTATTGCTTTTTGGAGAAGCCTTCAATGAAGAAAAAATCACTTATGAGAAAAGCAAGGTAATTAGATTACTTCTTTCTATTTGTTTATGTTTTTTTTCCTAACATTTCAATTTTGTCTACAAGAGGTTCAACTTGATCTCAATGGAGACAACCATGTTGAGATGAAAACTCTTAATGTTGGAACATCTAGTGTTGTGTTTATAGCACATGAAGTTGTATTGGTTTTGGTGTCCATGACAATTTTAACAATGATTTTGTTTTTGGAGTCCTGAATTTTATTGTGTATTATGGCCTTCCATCTTCAAGTTGCAACAATGTTTCAATTTATATTATAAAATGTAGAGTTGGTGGTGGTGGTGTTATTTCTATAAAACAAAAGAAGAATCTTGTGGAGGAGGTTGATTTTGGTGTAGGTATAAAATTCATGGAACTTTACTAGCATTGATTTGCATTAATTATATTAATTCAATGCACTTATTTAGTTTGTTAGGTTTTAGAATAATGTTTCATCATGTTAGATTGAATTTTGAAAATAAAGTAAAATTTCAATGTGCAAGTGCAAGTGGTTCTAGATGTGGTATGGGTTCTAAAAATGCATTTTCGAACAATGTGTTTGAAAAAGAATTTCCAAAGTATAAGAGTCGATTAGATGAGACTTTCACATGGCAACTAGGTAAGACTATCAATATCAATATTGCATTGGTTCACATATTCAAGCATCTTTATAATTGCTCCATTAGTATTACATATGTTATCAATCCTAAAACTATTTTGACCTCAGGAACACTAATAGTAGACAAGGCATAAAGTTTTTCCTAGATGCTTTGGATTGTAATAGACCTTTTACATGAACTTATATTGAATGCATATAGTGCTTGTTATGACATTACATATAATGGATTCATGCATAGATAGTGGATAGGATGAAAGGTCAATAAATGTTTGGATTCATTATTTTTTAATGTGATTTTTTTGTAGTTCTTACAATGACATTGATTGTCATACAAATAACAAATTCAATTTGTGCATGAAATTTTTTATAGAGCTAGAATGCAAGATTTGAGAGTATTACATTTTTTTGGGTTATTTTTTCATTTTTTCAAATAAAAGATTTTGTGGTTTTTTAAAATATATTTTTATCTATTTCTTTTTTTTTAATGAAATCCTAACATAGGAAGGATTTTTTAATTAGAAAATTTATAATAACATTTTAAAATAGAAAAAAAAGAGTATGTATACACTGAAAAATAAAAAGAAAAAAAGATAAAATAATAATTAAATTTAAATAATAGCCTAAAGAGTACTTTCCAATGGGTGGAAAATCCCCAACTAGGTTGGTGAGTGGTTTCCAAAACTTGGAAGATCTTTTGACAACCTATCAAGGAAATCTTAAGGCAAGTGAATTATCAAAAATTACAAAGGAAAAATATAATTGGTGCTTTATGTGTAAGGTAAAAGCTTGAGGTTGTAAGCTTTACTAACCATAACAACCAATGTTGGGTGGTTACTTGGTTTGGTCAATTATAACTATAATTTTTAATTAGTAAAAAACGGAACCAACATTAAATTTTGGTTTAGAAATTAAACCTTCAATTTTTACGCATTTCAATATATTTTGATCCAAGTACACAAAGGTTAATAGACAACTTTAAATCTTGCAAGGAAAATATTTCTTTGAATGTCTTTTTCAAGATAGTTGCATTGATTTACATGGGGAGTAAGTGTAAATCATTTACATAATTTGACATAACTTTAAATGCATTCACATGATTTTACACTTGCACTACTTACATGTCCAAGGTGAAACATTTAGATTTATATAAACATGGATGATAAATTTACACTTATAATTACATGGAATGTAAATAAGTTTGTTATTTTCTTTTACATGACAAGTATATCTAAAACCATACACACAACACATGCATAGCACATGCAAAAACTTGTTTTGATTTTATTTATTTATTTGTTTTCCCCATGATGCTCATTAATAGGTATCATGGGGGAAAAATGTAGGGCATGTTAAAAAATGGAACACCCATTGGAACAAGCATTCCATATTTTTGAAACACCTTACACATAATAACAAAGGAAGTAAATAAATAAATATAATTGGTGAGGTGCCTTCCAATTACATTACAAAATCAAAGCATGGCTTTGTGAAATGAAAATAAGGGAGGGCAAAAGACAAAAGTGAAATTTTGGAAGGAAAAAAAAAGGAAAGAAAGGTTGTCAATGAACTGGGGTTTTAAAATAGTAGATGGATGAAAAGAAAATTTCAAAAATGATGCACAGCCAATGGAAAGAATGTTGTTCAATACAAAATTGGCCACAAAGATGGTAAACAATGACATGGAAAATCAAAACATATGGATGAAGTTGTGTTCATAAATGAAAGTCAAAATATGGAATTAATCATGAAGGAATATCAATTTAACAAGGATTCATTTGACCACACAAAATGCATTTGTCAACGTCAATGAAAATTAACATGGATAAAATTACATTTATCCATGTTGTTGAAATTCATGTACATGATTAATAATAAACATGCAATCAAATTCATAAATTATGTTAATTTCATCCATGTGAAAATCTTCATCCATATAAATTGATCAAATTAATCATTTTGATCCATATGGTATGATATCATGCATATCATCAATTTTCTTTGAGTTACCAATTATTTCATTAGAAAGTTTGGCATGTACCATTTTACCCAATTTGTCGTTTTCATTAATGTTGTGAAATCCATCTAACTTTAAGTGTTGATAGAGCCCAATTTCATCCACATGTGATATTTATATTAATTGTTCCATAATATCATCAATTTCAAATTCATCCATGTGGTGAATGTTGTATGTTGTAACTATGTAGTGAATTTTATCTTACTTGATCAATGTCATTCACTTCATCAAGTTTTTAAATATATATAATCTAGTTAAATTGCAGATGAACCATTTACATGATTTTTGTGTGTATGATATTATAATAAAACAAAAAAAAATAATTCATCATGTAATGGCACTACCTATCTTTGCAAATTCAAACAAAATAAAAAAATGATGAAATAATAAAACATCAATAGAAATTTTATAATGTTTCTAAAAAATGTCTTACTTAAAGGAGTTCATACTTGGCACATGATGAGGTATTTTCAAAAGCAAAATGCTCACTCCAATAAACATTCATTTTTATTAAAAAAATCCCATGTCCACCAAATATCATGAAAAGAAATTTAATAATTTTTTTGTGAGTGTAATTTGACATGATATGTGTGCACCTATGGTAGATGGTCATTTGTTTCATTAATCAAATCAAATGAACTAAAATGTATAAGGATCACAATAATAACAAGCACAAGACATAGAAGATTTTAAAAATTAAATAATACATAAAATTCATCAAATCCTTTTTGACATATATGCATCTTCAATTGTTGTAGTTGCACATCATAAATGAGATTAAAAGCATTTTTCCAACACACAAAATGTCAAAATGGACAACCCATTGATTGGCACCATTCAATTACAACTTACTCTAGGAAATCTAACAATTTTAATATAAATAAATAGAATTATGTAAGCATACTTGTCATTTTTATATTTTTAATTCCATTAGCCTTTGTTTTTGAGCTTGCCATATCTAAATATGTATGGTCATTTTGAGTTCCCAATGTTAACAATGATTTCATTGGTATTTGAAGGTTCATAGAGTTGTTGGTGTTAATGTCACTAAACATGGAGATGGAAGAAAAAACCAAAGAAAGTAAAATAAAAATTTGAAAAAAAAAAATCTTAAAGAGTTCATTCTTTGTATGTTTTAGGAAGCACTTGTCATAAAAAGGTATTTTTTAATTTGCTATGAAATAATGGCATGTTCTAAGTATATTTAAAAATATTTTGGACATATTTAAAGTATATTTGCATAATGAATTTAAACACCTTATTTACATTGAAGCAAATTGTAAATTTGTTACAATAAATTACACCATATATTCCTTTGCATGCCATTTGGAAAAAAAAATGGAAGCAACTTCCATAGGAACAAAAACCTTGTTGATGTAAAAACTAATGAAATTAGAGAAAAAAATGAGACAAAGAAAAACTTACCTATAGTACACAATTACCAAAATGATGACAACCATTTCAATTATGATTTTCTATAATAAATCAAAAATAAAAAAATTCAATGATGTAACTTAAACTTTGAACCTCAATGAAAATTTAAAAAAAGAAAAAAGAGATCAAAATTATTTGTGTATGATGATGATGATGAAAGTTGTAGTTAGTAATAGTAATATTTTTATGGCTATATATATTTAAAAATAATAATTTATTATTATTTTTTCGAATGTTAAAAACAAATTATGACAAAATATTCGCTTTAGAAAAAAAGGATGTTTCCTTTTGGAGATTTATTGCCCTGAAAAGAGAATTGGCACCCAACATAATTGACAAGCAATTTAATTTTTTTAAATTTAAATATCCGGATGTGCTTATATCTGACTAATAAATGAACGGCAGAGATCCAAGAACACTGATATCTGAGTCAGATTGAAAAAAAATTGTGAAAATCTGATATCCGGTCAGGATATCTAAAATTGTAACAAAATAAGTTATATATCCTTATCCGACGAATATCCCCCAAAAAGTGATATCCGCCCAACACTGTTTGTTACCTGCCAAGCAGGCACCACGCTCTACTTCGACCCTGCCCTGTTGCTACCTACCAAGTAGGCACCACGCTGCTCTTCTCCTCGTGCCCTAAAGTCCCTTTGTCCCTCGCGCTTCACGACGACCACTACGGCCACTCCTATTGTGCGTCGCTGCAGCTGCGGCATCGGCTGTCGTCGTCCTGCTGCTTGCCTTGGTGTAGGAAGCCGAGAAAACTTCTAGGTGTAGTTTGCAGAAGAATGTGTTGTCAGGCCTGGATTTTGTAGGGGGGGGAAACCACAGTCCCGGGCCCAGGGGGTGGCTGGCGAGGGGAACAGGAAGCGGATGAGGGGGAAGGAACAGCCGAAGGAGGTTTTTTTGGAGTAGAAGGAGAAGGTAGGGTTGAAATCCAGATGGATGCGTTTCAGCGAGATGACCTGCCTGCCAGGGAGCTTTATGCTCTCTTGCATCTGTCTCCAGATGCTTCAGACGATGATATCAAGAAGTCTTATCGACAATGGGCTCAAGTTTATCATCCCGACAAGCATCAAACTCCTCAGGTTTCATTGTCGATCCCCTTCTTCCCCTCCCTTCTTTCCACTCATTAAGTCTAGACAAAAGTCTTGATTAGGGCACATTCTTTTGGGAACATTGCTCGCAAATGTTATCTACAGTAGCAGCAGCAGCAAATACCTGGGGTTCTTTTGCTTCACTTGTGCAATTTTACACTAGGCCTATGTCTGAAGCAAGAACCGATGATCATGGCATGCATTTAGCCAGTGGTCTTTCTTGATACTTTCATGGTTTAATGCACACTCGTTAAACCCTAGTTTTCCAGCCTCTCCTCGAATTTTGTCCCCGTATTCACACGTTTCCTCAGTGGAGCCACAGGCTCTGCAATTTTATTTTTTCTGATTTGTGCTCTAATCTCGTTGCATGATTCAGCTGCAGTTGCACATATCTAAAGCTTTGTTATGGGCACAATTGGGGTTTTTAGTTTGAAATTTCTCTCTCTCATTGATGGCAGGGCAAGAACATATGACTCTTTTAGTGTTTCTGATTTGGATCTTCAACACTACTGTGCTGGGGTTACAAGAGTCTCTTTTAGGTCCATGGCTGCCACTCTGAATTTCACAAATACTTGTACAAAAAAAAGGGCTGTTTACTGAATAGATGATGGTGTGAGTTGTGAGTTGACTGAAGGCCATTAAGAGGGTCTCCATTTTGGCAACAATCAACAGATTTCTAGTACTTGTGAAACTTGTTGGGATGAATGTCTGATGATAGGTTCGGTGCTAGATCTAAGAGCTGGCACTTTATTGTTGTTTGAATATTTGGGGCGTGTGGATTGGGGAATTATACCAGTGTTGTGTAATGGGTTTCTGACTGTCACTGTGACCTGATGTTCAAGGACCTTATCTGATGGCGCTTGTCATAAGGTCCTTTGGTTGGGAGCCTGGACCAATTTATGCAACCAATAGCAATATGTGCAGCAGCTTAGTTCTTAGGTTTTGCAGTAACCTGTGTTAGAATTTTTTTTGTCACTAATTGGAGCTGGCTTGGCTGAGAAGAATCCCTTCTATACTGGACACACTGCCTCCTTCCAGATGTGGGCACTATGAGTCTCTGTACTGCAGTTTTCCTGGGCGTTCCCCCTTCCATTTCCATTTTCAGCATTGGGTGCATAATTTGGAATTTATATTTGATCCAGTGTGCCCACCATATTGCAACTTATTCACATCTATTTCAAGAATGTGAGATGCAAAGTTCTCAAACACAAATCTGAGTCTTTTGGAACTTCTTGTGTGCAGATGCAAGACATTGCAACCCAGAACTTTCAAAGGATCCGGGAGGCCTATGAGATTTTAAGTGATGAGCGCAAGCGGCAAATCTATGATATATATGGGATGGAGGGTTTGACATCAGGTTTAGAGCTAGGTCCTAAGCTAAAATCAAGAGAGGAAGTGAAGGCTGAGTTTGAACGCTTGCAATTGCGGCAAGAAGAGAGGCGGCTGGCTGCTCATGTGCACCATAGAGGATCTCTTCTTCTGAACCTGTCATTAGTGGAGTTTTTGCAATCATTTGATATGCCAAAGATCAATGGGTTTGTTCCTCTTTCTCTGTACCTAATGTTGTGGGTTGATATTTGAAGTTTGCTTAGAGCTCTTGGCCACAAGTGGGCTCAAAGATGGATCATCAAGTTATCATAAGGGCTATTTAGAGTGGCAGAAATGATGTGCCTCAGTTTTTAGGAACTATATGAGTATGCATCTTAGATACACCAAAGTTTTGGTGTTTTGCACATTTTGGTTGTTCATCTGGAGGTTAAAAGTGTGGTAGAAGTTTCCCGCAGTCCAAGGAAGCTTCCAAAACTCTGTAGTGCCTGAGAGATGCTGTGCAGCCACTTCCTGACCACAAACAGGGAAAGGAAGAAAGATGTTAAAGAGAGACAGGGATGCAAATGCCCAGATAACCAATGTCTACGTTGTATGTGTTGACGCATTATTTGTCCATAGCACCTGATGTCTTTTGGTATGGAGAAAAAGTAAGGGTCTGCACAGTGCAGTTTTGGGGTTTGTGATTTGTGTCATTTGAACAAGGTATCTTAGCTATTTTTGATTGTTTGCATTAAGAGATGAACCTGACGTACCACACTCATTGAGTATATTGTGATGGAAATTGATGTGTGTGCAGATATATTTCTTTATGTCTATTGGTCTATAATGTGCCATGAAAGACATGCCCCCTTTGCTTACACGACAATTGGACTGTGCAGTATGGCAATGTCAACTGAAGTACAAGCACAGGTTTCGAAGAAAGACACAATTGTGCTAGGAGGCAATATGGCTTTGCGGCGGGGCCTAGGTGGGGGTTCAGTAACTTTGGTTTTGCGGCGACAACTCTCTCCTGTATCTTCTGTGGAGGTCCTAGCCATGGTTGGCTTTCGCTCAATATTGAGTTTCCAAACATCAAGGTGTGTTTTCTCGTCTTTCTGCAACAAGTTTCAGTAGCTATCAAGTGTGAAGATTTAGATGGGATGGACAGACAAACAGACAGATTAGTATGAAGGATAAACTGGTTAAAGACTTCCAGTCTTCCTGTCAAATATTTTGAGTCCATGCTATAGTAGTATTATTTTGAAGGGAGAAGTGGATTGAGCTTTTAAGGGTCAGCACAATGTAATTTGTTTGGTGCTGACACAAACAAATAACTTCAATGTGCATTTGACAGGCAGTTATCAGCTCATGCAACGGGCACCTTGGGGGTTACCTGGTCATTGAGGGATGGTTCAATCACCTTAGCAAATACATGGTCAAGACAGCTATCTGAGAACACCACAGGCAATGTAAGTACTTCCTCAGTGTACTTACATCCTGTCTGTCTGAGCTTTAGCCATATTTTGGAAATTCCTATCATTGATGATATGCATAATCTAAGTAGCATCTCCTCCAAAGATGATGTGCACAACATTTCACATTCTGGTAGATCTTGGACAGATACAACTGGTAATTGGGCCAGACACTGGAATTTCAGTAGGTTGGCAACGACAAGGCAAGAAAAATGCTGGCTCTGGGGAGTTGAAGGTCAGTTCTATTTCACTTCCTCCTCTTTTTTGCCCATGTTTTGGAAGGTTATATGTTTATAAGGCATGAGGTTTTTGGGGTACACTACAATTATGTCACAGAAGTGTCTCAAACATTTGAGGCAATCTGCTTACTGAGGTCAACTATTTCTTAAGAGGACTAGCTGGTCTTATGGTTGGTGCTTCAATTTGTTGCAGGTGGGGCCTGCTGCCTTTGGAGCATCTGCCCAGTATATTCGCCATTTTTCATCCAAGTCACAAGGTCGAATCACTGGCAAGGTTGGCAGGTATATTTAGCTGTCTTATCTCTGTCATTTACTAGGAATCACAGAATTTCCATGAGAACCTGTTTTCTAAGGGCAAATAGTGGCACTGGTGATACATCAGAGGCACACACATAACTATCTATTTGTGCAGTCAGGTTCTTGTGGCTGAAGAGGTGCAGGGTATGTAACTGCCATTTCTATTGGAGGAGGAGATTCAGGAAGGGATCCAATGTGAATTTTGGTTTAATTTGTCTATTGTCATTTTACCCCATTAAAGGTGACATACATGTGCACATATCTTGAATGTGTTGTGCTATGTCAAGATATGCCTCCTGAGAGCTCACTGACATCATGACTAAGTGAACTCTCGCTGTTGGAAATAAACAAAATTTACAATGCAGATTTTTCTATAATTGTTTGCCTGAAAATTTGAGCAGATTATTAATATACTTATCTACATCTGCTGGTGAGGGGTGATGAATTCAGTGGGGACTAATGGCAGCTAGTCAGTGCCATTCATGATGAAGGTGATGGTCTGATACTTTGCGAGTGCCACCCATAAGTTTATGACTGCACTCATGCCTTTTGTGTTCATTTTAGTTTTTCTGGAATGAACACAGCAGTTAGCTTCAAAGTATTATTTGATTGCTCCTGCAATGTCATAGATATCTCTTACACGCGTTGTGCAGTAGTCATTGATTTCACCTTGGCTTGATGAGTGCAGCACAGGTGTTGAGGTTGAGATAGGCGGAGAGAGGAGAGTATCAGAGCACAGCTCTGCAGCAATGTTTTGTGTTTTAGGTCTCCAGGTAAGTTTCTAGAAATTTGTAGATTTATTTTATATTTACATTGTTGTAAGCCTTTCATAGTACTGACTGAAATGGAATTTAATCAGTATATCTCTAGTCATCATAGTGGGTTTTAGACCTGAACTCTGTCAGTGTGGAAAGGTCATCACAATCTCCATGTATTTTCTGGTGTAAATTGTGTAGGGTGTTTCCTGGAAAGTCCGGTTCACTCGAGGAGGCCAGAAGTTTGTTATTCCTGTAAGATTGGATCCTTCTTTCTTCACTCTGGTTGAAGCCTTGTCGTATCTGTTGCTGTATCCCTGGGCCATCAATTGGAAGTCATTCTGCTCAACCAAGAAGGGTTTGGTAACCAGACAGACAACCTCTGGCCATAAACCTGTTTGGAGATCTGCAAGGCTACTTGGTTCTGAGGCTCTTGATTATGCTAGTTTTGGCTGGGACATAAAGTTGGTGCTTTGCTGTTAACAGAGCAGGTTCATTGTGGGTTTCACATTGCAGACATTGTCTTTGTCCTGTGTGTAGATATCACAAAGTGCATTAAACATTGACATATTCTAGAAAATATCGCACATCTAGGATGGTTCTCAGTTGCATCCAAAGAGTGATGAAGAATCTGCAAGTTTACTCAGTCCAGAAATAGGCCCTTATTGTGGAAAACAGCTTACAATCACTTCTAGCTGGTGGAAAGATTCTGCTGCTTTCCACCAGTGACATAGCTTAACATAATACTGATTCATGTCTTCTTGTTTGCATGTTTGTCTGCAAATTTTCAGATTGTGCTCTCTACCACTCTAGATCCAGTGATAGCTGCTGGAGCTCTAGTCTTGCCTTCGTCCCTATACACTATTCTCAAGGTTGGCCTCTCACACTCCTGGTCTAATTCAGAGTCTGTTGCATTAGTCTTGTAGGTAGGACCCATTTCACCTTTTCATGGAGACTTATTATTGGTGGAGTGTTTAGATCAATACAATGCTATGATTGCAGTAGCCAAGTAGTTCAATCCATCATAACATGCAATTGACCTCAGACAGCTGATGCATTTGTTGCTCCTTTGTTTGCAGCTGTTTGTCATTAAGCCTTACAATCTAAGAAGGAAACGACGAAAGAGTCTTGAGCAACGACGCTTAACAGCCGCACAGGTCTACTCTCTCTACCTTCCATTGCTGACTGGAGGCACAGTGCCTAACACACAAACAGTTTACCCATGAATTTCAGGGGACATATGGGATAGATGCTTGTTGCTGGTCATGACTGTGGTCATGACTGTTTCATTCTAGTATCATACAGGTCTATTATTTTGGGTTTATGAGCAGTACTAAGAGTGTCTCTGGGGACTAACTGAAAAGTGTGCAACCCTACTGACAGCCTTAGTTGATAGTTTTGGCATCACTGTTGAAGTGCATCCCTGTATCAAGTGGAATAATTCACATATTTCATTCCAATGCTGTGTAAAGGACTGTTATCTGCTGGTCTCTGTGGGATGCAAACTTCTCTTCAAATGTCCCAGATCCTGGATGTCTTGTGATTGCATTTTAGTGGACATCATGCACCAACTGCCAATGATTGATGGATTGATGGATTGACATACTATTGTGTTCTTGTAGCAATAGGATGTGCTGCTCAATTTTTGTCTATTTGAGGATGGTTTGACAGGTGCTTGATGCACGGGCTTCATCAGCAAAGGCTCAATTGCTGCTGAAAAATGTTGCTGAGAGGAAAAAACAGAAACAAGCACAGAGACAGGGTTTGGTTATCTTAGAGGCATCCTATGGTGATATCAGAGCTCATGAACAGGGGGTTGACTCTATTAATAACAGTGGGTTGCGACCAGAGGATGATGATTCAGATTTGCCCCCTCCTTATTTAGATGTTACCATCCCTTTGCAATTTTTGGTTGATGACTCTGGTCAGCTTCAGGTTTGGTTTCCCATACCATCTCCTCTGGTTTTTCCCCTATTGTTGAATGCTCCTATTCATCTTCCTTAAGACCCAGGGGAGCAGCTATATATCAATTCAGTATCTCATCTTTTGTCTTTCTGTAGTTGGTTGCATACATATGCTGATCTCCATCTGTCTTGCAAGATCTTTCTGTTAAGAGTGTCATGTCCTTGGGGATGCAGCTGCACCAAGGAGTTAAAAAGTCAGGGCTTATGGGATTTTGTGATCCTTGCCCTGGTGAGTCAAAACAGTTGAAAATCATTTACAGTTACCAAGGACACTGCAATGAGGTACTTCTGTCTCTCTATGTTTCTATCTGTGCTCAAATGGGTAGAGGCTATATGACCAGTCACACACATGCTAAGACACCAAACTCATTTAATTTACCACCAGTTGAGCAAGGGTGGTATTGAATATGGCAAAACTACCTTTGGCTTTGTCCCTGGGACCAGAAGAAGTCATTTGTGGATTAGGTCATATGGAATATGCCTTCAAGGACTTACACGGACGCAACTAAAGCAACATATGTTTGGCTAGACTGGCCCACCTCTTTGGTGATATTTAGCTAACTGATTTTGACCATGCTTGTTAGTTATGTTGCCTATGTAGGAAGTATTTTATGAAAACTCTGTGAATGTGTTTGAAACAGTTTGAGCCAAGTCTTGTTTGTGCTCAAGGAAGCTGCATGGGGGCATTTGGGTGGTGGACATCAGGTTGTGGTTGGGGACTATGATGAGCTGCGAATACCACAAGAGGCACACAGGATCAGTAGCGGACGAATTCCTTCAGAACATCTGAATCAAGTGGATTAACTTCCTTTCCTCTTTTCCCCTCATGCCATATGGTGGTGTTGTATGTGATTTTGGGGTGTCTATAAGCTTGTCTGTCAGGAGAGTCTCTTGTTTGCAACATGATTGTTCTTCTTTGGAGTCCTTAGTAAATTCCACTTGAAAGCAAGTTGGTCAAAGGTTTTCCACTTGAAAAGTTCATCATAATTGTCATGAATTTGTAGATGCATGAGATATGAGGGGCAGGAGAATGTTATGCTGTAGGCTCTATTGCCTACAAACCTGTTCCATGTTGGCATGCTTGAAGGAAATGGGTATGTGGGCTTTGAAAGGGTCCGTGTTGCAAAACTTCATTCTTTTATTGTGCTATTGCATTATGACTTCACCTTCAGTTTGGATCAGGGGAATGGTAGATCTTCGTTGTAATTCTGTCAACTTGTTGTTTATGTATTAGACTGTGGGGATCCTTCTGGGAATCCCAGCAACCTTGCCTTTACTTCTACTGATTCCCATCAACCAGAAACCTAACTGATAGCCTCTCATAAGAGTTTCAAGCAGGATGCTTTCTCTGCACTATCATTCATGGTAATTTTCACACATGACTGCTCTCATTGAGTGTTTTCTGATCCAAAAATAACACACATCAGACCTGTCAAAAAATCTTGGACATGTGCCTTCCAATGTACTTAAGCAACTGGATGTCATGTTTTATTGTCAAACAACAGATGATATTCTTTTGCTTGGAGTATGGTTGTCTGAGACAACAAGTGCAAGCGTGTGAATCATTACTAGACTCCATCAATGCTTGTTCTCCTCAACCAGGAATAACTAAGCTTCAGATTCCAGCTCAGTTCACCTGATAATCCTCAGTAAGCAGGTAATTGGTTTTTGTAAATTCCTGATTTTTTGTTCTTGTGGCCTTCTTCTGGGGCTGACACAAAGTACCAAGCAGTTTCATTATGTGAAAAGTGCAGATAACTCTGCAAGTCAAGTTAGCTGAGAAATTACACAGGAGGCTTGAGAACTTATATTTGGCAGTTTGTGCAAGTCTTTTCTTACTTTCCAAGTTCAAAAGGTGAATTTTGTAAGAAATATTTCAGCAGTGAGCAAGTTGGGAATCATGATGTGGTATTTTTGGGTCCATTCTCAAAGATGCAGTTTTCATGTGGCTTCCTCAAGATTCATGGCTTTTTTGTGTGTTCAATTTGTGTTTCCCTCTATACAAAAGTACCTAGTCATCATGTCCTTATGTCAACAAAGTATTCTCCAAAGATTGGGGTTTGGCACTTCCTGAGCTATTGTCATTGTAAATCCTAGATGAATTGTTTTTCTCTGCTCATTCAAACTTAACAAGCTATCACCACTTTGGAAGCAGCATAAGCAAAGAAAAATACATATTTCAATTAACACAAGATCAATTGTTCACTTTTAATAGTAGAAATCTTTGGTGGTTTTCACAATTGAGTCAGAGTTCTTTTTAATGTGTTTGTGCGAAAGAGTTGCATTGACCCTTTTCTTAATCATGGCCACTTCTTTCATGTAATGGGGTTTTTTTTTTGCATTTCAAAAGATGTACATGTCCTTCATCAACTTCCAACTGCAGAGAGGCAGGTGACTACAATGCTCAGATTACAATACTCCCTAATTTATCCCAACTTGGATTCTTCAAATACTCTTTGGCTGGCAACTAGAGCATCAGTCCTTCAGGTCCTGGCCCCACATGAATGGCATCATATGGAACAAGAGCAATGCCTCAAGATGATCAATTCAAAGCAATACTACCAGACTCATGCTGAATTGCATATGGTATTGTTTTAAGTTCCTCATGCAACAAGACAGGTTTTGCATGCTCCTGCTCTTGGTGAAGGTGGTTTCAGTTCTTATAGAAACTGGACATTTTGGCAGCTCGCACAAGATATGCACTAGGCAGAGACCCTGCTTGCACCAAGAGGAAGTAATATGGAACCACCTCTAACAGCCAAGCATGACCTTGTCAAATCAACATTGAACCACTGGATAAAACTCATCCACAGAGGTGGTAGATCCACACTGTACATTGCTATGGACTTCCACATCCTGACTTTAAGGCCTTCTAAAGTGGTACTCGTTCAAGTAACTGAATCCTTTGCTGTTAAGTACTGGTGGTAGACCATTCTCACTCATGATACATGACCTAGACATTCTCCCAATCCTTGAGCTTCTTGCTGCCTG